>CAHIKZ030000380.1:25000-60000 GCA_903632075.3 Acanthosepion pharaonis | reverse complement strand
TCAGGGTTTAACACATAAAAACGCAGAGTTATTTCTCTGATCACCGATTTTATGAGATGCATCTGTGCCGTTCATCATTATGAAAACAAGTTACAACTTTTTTTCTGTGGAGACAACATTAATGCCCAAACACGTAGAGGTATAAAATTGCCAAGCAAGCCATTGGCATAAAATTCAAACCTAGATCATGGACTGTCCTGTTGATTTTGATGTATGAGGTTTCAACAGTTGGCTTTCTAAGTGAAATGCTAAACTATCCACGCAGTTCATTTGGTTATAGTTTTGAAGGATTGTGTAGAACCAGCGACATTTTTCGGAAGAAAAAGGTAGATTTTGTCTCATGATATTTCTGAGCAGCCTTCCACAGGTTTGAATTCAGAGATGTTCATCTCTTTTACAACTGCCCCGATGGTGAGTCTGATCAGTCTGACGATGTCAGAATGGCAGCCGATGCCCCAAACGTCCTCAAGTCCGACATTAACTGAGGTAAAAGATGGCTTGTTAATTTTAACGTCTGCAAAACGAAAATTACCTTCATTACTCACCTGTAAGAACACTTTCTGCATTCCATCAGCATGGCTGATTCTAACCTCTAGAAAAGTTACCCGTTGCACATTGTCGGGCAAAATTCATCAGCTGACTTTAAGTGGAAATGCTATATTGGGTCCATTACTAGGTCTGCTGCTAAGAAAGTTGGTTTACTGTGTCATGTGAGACAACGTTTCTCTTTAGAATCTATCTTACATATCTATAAGTCTACCATTCCTCGGTGTTTTAAATATTCAAGCCACATATGGCCTGGTGCCCCTGTTATTTATTTGGATCTCCTTGATAAAATTCAAAGAAGAATCAACAATATTATTGGTCCAGATCTGGCGTCTCGTCTTCAATCATTTTATCACAGCTGTAAGTTTGCCTCTTTGTGCCTTTTCTATAAATGCATTCATGCTAAATATTCGGATGAGCTCTTCGATATGGTATTTAGATCTTTAGATTTTAAGCACAGTACGAGACTGGCGTAGATATCTCATCAGTTTACACTTGAGTTAGCTAGATGTAGCCGTAATTTCTATGCTAACAGTTTTTTTTTACTTCTGGCTCCAAGCTTTCCAGCCAACTTTAATCTACTAAAATTTAAATGCAATGTAAGTCGCTATCTACTGTCCTACTGATTAATTTTCCCGCTCATTATTAATATTTCTGTTGTTAATTCTTCCTCGTCCTGCAATTCCTTGTGTCTTTCTGACTTTACTGCCTTGAGAGGTGATACCGATTATATAAATAAAAGCATCGTAAGAGAGACGAAACTGTCTACTTTTTAACCCATAGCTGGACGAAGATGGATTCCTGCCTTTCTTACGCTTATTAGCGCGAAGTGAATAAGAAAAAGAAGAGACTTGAAGAAACAGAAATGTGATTCTAGAAAACGATGATGAGGATACTACAACCCGAATATGTTTTAGAAAAAATAGAAAGAAAAATGCAACTTATATTTAACATCAGGAAGAGACAGTTGAAATTTCTAGGGCATATAAGTAGGAAACAGGACTTGGAAAATCAGATACTCACAAGACAGATTGAAGGCAAGGGAGACAGAAGAACAATGCATAATCTACTTAATGAGCTTGAGTAAAAGGATGGCAGAAGAGAAAGAGTGAGCGAGCGAGACCCCCACACACACAAACACACACACACACACACAGAATGCGTCATTTTAATAAAATAATGTACAACTTGATCATATATTAAGATTTACACTTGGAAAAACATTGATAGATTTTATGTATAAAGAAAATAGGTAGGAAGAGGAATTATCATCATAAGAGATTGTGGGACTCGTGGACGATACAAGATGGAAGTTACAGTAGAACTCACAAGAGGACACATATTGGGTCATAAAACTAAAAAGAAAGGAAGTGGAAAACATGCAAAAAATTCCATGAAGATTTCAATAAGCAAAAATAGGAAGTACAGACGAAAGATGAGCGTTTTCACACAGGCCAATCAGTTCAATGGCATACGTAATAAACGCCTCGGTGATCATGTCTCTCTCTATTCAGGACTGACGAAGCATAAGATTTTCCCGCAGTAGGTTGCCATTTCTTTCTGTGGTAGACTGGTTTTCAACTGTAGTCTAGCCAGCTATTCAACCCATTGTTGTGATGAGAAGTGAGTGTATATTCCCAAGCATATTTACGCGTAAATGAATGCAATGGACTCGACTGGAATTCGAACTCGGTTCTTTTCTCATTCCGAGCTGATATCCATTACGTAACAATATACGGGCCGCTTGAAGTAAAATACTTTCTTATTAACAGAAAACCTAAAAAATATACGCACAAACTATATTCTATCGAATATAGATAAAAATCGAATATGTTGAGTTTGGAGAGAGGTGTAAACTTTCATATAATAAAAGAATGCTGTACATTAGTTAAGATTACGTACGGAAATAACGAAAATGTCTATGATGGATTGGCGATCATTACGAACTGTGAAAATGTCTACGGTTTAACATGCAATTCAGTGATATAGACATAAGCTGGTAACTGTTTAGATAATGGAGAATGTAAAATTCTGCTGGTTTTTCAAATTTAGTCGTAACACACCGTAGACAAAAAAGCCCCATAAATAAACTTGTCATAGAGAGATTGTCGACAATCTCACGGATAACAATGCAATATTTTCCCCACAAGCGCAACGTTACAAAAATGTTTGAACGAGTTTCATTCTTTAGTTCAGTCCTTTAAAGGTAAGACACACTATGCGATTTACAAGGAGTCGAAATACCGTTATTTCCACAGTATCCAAAATATAAAAAAAATTCTAATGAAATAGCTTTTTCTCAATAACAGACACTTTGGTTAACAGCCTCCTGTGTGATTCCATGAATAATAAAATCTTGTCCTCTTTGAGGAGGTTAATTTTGGATTGTTGAGAGAAGTGTCAGTTGTTATCTATCCTTCTTATCATCATAATCTCCATTACTTACCACCTTCTTTACTCTTCATATCAAGCACATCTTATTCATCATTTTCCCGAGTATATCTCACGCTTTGTATTAGTTACACTTTAATATAAAAAAGAAAGAAAATGTAAAATTATTTGAAACTTGTTGAAGAAATTGTGGATTACGAAAGTGAAATTTGAACTTGTCATTATTAGGGATGATGGATTAATTCCATCCAGGAATTTGTTTACCTCGGCAGCAACATCCAGTCAATGGAGGGAAACATTAAAATTCGCAAAGGAAGGCCTGGGGTGTCCTTGATGGTCTGACCACCATCTGGAAGTCTGCCCTCTCTGACAGTCTTAACCTTGGAACACTAACTATGGGTATATAGTACCCAGCGCAAATTTTCCTATTTTTATTACAATTTTCAGTACCTTATTTTCTTACCTAAATAATATGATTTTCAGTTCCTATTAATGTTAACTCAAATTACAAAGTTTGAAGTGCATGCATGTAAAATATTTCAAATAAAGATTTATATTTAATATTTTTTTTTGATATTTTCAAAATCGGGTATGATATACCCATGGTTAGTAGTGATGTAACTTTAATTGATGGCTAGTGTTCTAGAATTAAGAGGGACTTCAGTAAGGTCACGGTAGAATCTGTTTTGTTCTGCGGCTCAACAACATGGAAACTGACGAAACACCAAGTGGCATCACTTGACGGAACATACAAAAGGACGTTACGTGTTGCATTGGACATCAGCTGGGAGAAACATCCAAAAAGAAACGCCTGTATGAACACCTTCCTCCTGTCTCATCTCAGTTTCGCTAAGAGAGAGAAGGCTTCGGCTAGCTGGTCACTCCTGGAGAAGTGAGTGAGTGATACCCTCTCATGGAACCGATTGCGCGACAAAAGAGCGGTAGGAAGACCTCATCACACCAACAGAGTTGTCTGAGAGAGATGGTTTGATGGAACGAATCAGAAGAATTATTGACCTGATGATGGAGTATTTGCAAATGAGAGTGCTTAATATTTAAAATAATTGGTAATCCAAGGTTGAAAAGAGCACATTACTCATCTCAGGTATAATACTAATCTGACTAAAGGTGTAGAGATGGTGTCATATGGACATTTCATCTCATTTGATCTCCACAGAAAACCACAACTTAAAACTTGTAGAAAATAAGTTGTTATAATAATAATAATAGTAATAATAATTGCACGTAATGTTATGGAACACATATGATTGAAAGAGTGGTTGCTGAAAGTGTGAAGGCATTGTGACTTCGATTTTCAAACCGATGAAATGAATAAAATATTATAGAAATACATATGAAAGTAAAAATAATGATATTTATGCCGAACTCCGGAGCCGTTTATGAGAGAAGTAAAAGAAAAGCATGCAATGATAACAGAAAAAAAATGTAATATGAGCACTGGTAAAAAATGATGCTGATGGTTTATAATAGCCAGAAATTTATACATAAGGACACCTGGCACAGTGGATAAAGGCGTTGGTTAGATCCAGTGACATGGCCCAAAGCGTGTGAGTTCAATACCCGGTTAAAGCAGTGGAGAACTTTCAGAAGGAAATTAACAGGAGATAACTGATAACTGACGTGGAACTAGATCAGTCTACCCCAGTGAGCGAAATAAAGGGTTCAGTTCGACATTCCAATCACCTGAAGAAGGCCGGAGCGTACAACGGTCGAAACCTTGTAATAAATATGGCGACAAAGATGAGGACAATAGTCCGAATAATATGAATAATGTACATAATACCTCATCTCAGAAATGTAGACAGATACAAAAATGCTTTTTGACTTTCAAATACTCAATCCATATCAATGGCGCAGGTATAATCATTGCGAGGAAATAAAAGGAAATCTATCTGTAGGGGGGAAAAGATGAATATCATGACACTGCCTCAAAAATAATGAAATTATAGAACGAAAAATGTGTTTAGGATTCCTGAAAACTGTAGTACCGGGAATTAGATTAGTGGGAGTATATTAAGTGTTTGCAAAAGTTTCGGCTTTTTGAAGAATGCAGGCTAAATACGAGCAGACAACTGTTCAAAATAAGGGGGAAATTTGTCATAAAACAAAGATATTATAAAAGGATTGCAATATCAAAATAATGTATTGGCAACGAAAAAATTCTAGTATGGAGATTTCTGCTATTACAATTAATGATGATTAAAATGAGTAGATTATAATTGCAAATGAATCTGTCTACAAGAAACAATATGCTAGTAGCTTAATTATGATTAAATCATTTATTTTGAACAAAAATACTTTTTTTCAACATAAACATTTTTGTTTTTGCACATAATTTACTGATGAATATTCATAACACAAATCTAAACTTTTTCAGAGAACATTTCATATCAATATTTCCCTATGAAAATTTAGGTTTGCGTGTTTACTTGCAAAGAGAAGGTTCACTCAGTTTGAGATTAGAATTTTAGTCTGAGTATCTCTCAACACTACAAGAACTTTATAGATTAAATGCTTTTTTTGGCATTTTGTTTCTTATAATGAGTCATTGAAAGCATTTGTAGTGGAATTGGAGATTCGTTTCTCATTGAAGATAGAAGCGGAAGCCATTTTCGATCTGGACATAATTATTTTTAAAAATAATTAAATGTATGCATAATAATCAAATTATAAAATGCCAACTCATTCCCGTGAAGGAAATGACACATTAAGTTATTATTATGGTATGGTCAGCCTGTTTCCAAACGTGACAGATTAAACGTTAAAATAATTAGGACAACAGAAATTGCGGTGCATTGTTAGCTTTCTAAGCAACTGCCATTTTTTAAAATAGCTACTATTATGAAATGAACTGTAATCATAACTTGGAGGTTAATTATAAGTTCACGTTTTGGTGAAATTCTTGCTAATGTTGTAATAAATTAATGGTGAAATTATACGTTTCCTTAAAAAGAAACAACCGGCATTCTTTGAGTGAACAATCAAATAAATTTTATGATAATTTGTACTAGTGATTATAATTACTTTGCTAAACTTTTTGTTTAAAATAGAGTTGAAAATCAAGATTAAAATTACGTCATAATTTTCTCTTCGTTTTACAGATACATTCAATCTTAGTTGCTGCAGCCAATGATTATCCTCAAATGAACCAATCTGCAACATTTTCTTCTCAGAAACACCTTTGCAAACCTTCGCTATTCTATGAATTGAAAGTCTTCAGTTGATGTGGATTCTGTTATTTGGCAAAAATTATTTATTTGTGATTCTCTAGTGCCAGTATACGAGATACAAGCAGATTTCCTCAAGACGCACGAGGTTCATAATGTTGACAATGCCAATTGATCGAAGATCTTTGTTTCTGTCCATTAATTCTCTAGTCTTCTCCAGTTGAATTTATTACGAGTTCGTCATATTCTGGAATGTTTTTTCAATTTTGAGCTTTTTTTATAATAATTTAAATAGTTTGGAATTAACAGACATATTTGGCATGGGTTTCGAGAATTTTTATGTCGGTTTTTCATTAACAGGCTTCCATTTAAGAGTACATAATACAAGCATACTTATAAGAGAGTGAGTTATTGTTCTTGTAATTGGTTGACATGGCAAATTGAGATTTCTTAGTCAAGCTTGTTACTACAAATATTAGGTTATCAAACACAAGATAAAGATCATGGCAGAAATAGTATCAATTTTCAGTTTTCAAGCATTAAATAAACGGGTCATATTGAATATATAAATTTGTTGGTTATGGAATGTACTGTTCATCTCAAGCTAAAAACCATTTATTGCATATATTTCAATAATTACTTTGATGAATTGGCGAATTTTTGCCTGCAGTTCTGGTTGATATTCAAACATGGTTCACAAACACGTTAATCTACTTGTTACCGAACCAATTTGAATAATTTCGTGATCCAGACAGATTCTAAAAAATGGTTGTCACGATGTCCATCCAATTGTTCCCATGATTCGTCTGATCTAGAGAGACACTGACTTTGAAAAATTCGATTTGGGGGTCAAACTTGGTAGTCATTTTTACAGTGTTTATTTAATGAACCGAAAACAATTTGGCGTTTCTTTGAATTACCAATATTATTAGAAAGCATATCTAAAGTGGAGATCAATACAATAAAAGACCAAAAGAGAGGTATATGCAAGAGTTGTCCGATGGCTGGAGGAAACATTTCCCTTGATTACTTCAAGTGCCTATCTAGGAATTTTTAAATCAGTGTACGATCTCATAAGATATATACTTGGTTAAAAATATTCCGAATACTGAACATTTTCAAGGAGCTTTTATCGAATAGACTGTTCTAGTTCCACGTGCCATGTTTAATCGATGTCAGTTATCAGTTATTTCCTGTTAAGTTCTCCACTGCCTTAACCGGGCATTGAACTCACACTCTTTGGGTCTAAAAGTTGCAATATGAGCTCTGGTAAACACATGTAATGACAACAGGAAAAAAAACTTGCAATATGAGCAATGGTAAAAATGGTGGCTGAAGACATTAGTTTTATAATACCCAGAAATTCATACACAGATGTCCTCAAGAACATATAGTACAGTGGATAAAGGCGTTGGTTAGATCCAGTGACAGGACCCAAAGAGTGTGAGTTCAATACACGTTTAAAGCAGTGGAGAACATTCAGAGGGAAATTAACAGGAGATAAGTGATAACTGACATCCATTAAACAGTCAACACCAGTGAGCGAAATAAAGGGTTAAGTTCGACATTCCAACCACCTGAAGAAAACCGGAGCGTACAAGGTCCGAAACGTTGTAATAAATATGGCGTCAAAGATGAGGACAATAGTCCAAATAATGTAAATAAAGTTGTTTAAAAATGTTAATATTAAAATGTTTTAGAGAATCTATTTTCTGTTTGTCTCTTTTCGATAAATTAAAGATAGATATTAAACGTCGATTTTATATTCAAAGATTATTTGAGCTGGTTGCCATTTCTGATGACACCGCAATCATATGAATATCATATTTGAGGATTTCAAAATTTGAATTATTTTTCTCAAATGGCAGTAGAATTTAGAAATAAAATAATTTTCGTAGATATTTAGCATGTCTCAGCTATCTAGATTTGTCCATAAAAACACACACACGCACACACACAGACATACGCACAAAAAAAAAACGTCGTGATCATATATAAGAAGTGTGAACACTGATATCAAATCCAAGGGGCGACAATCCGTTTCATCAGGGCCTAAATATTGGTTTCATGCATGAAACAGACTGTCGACACTTGGTGTTTTTATCAGTGTTCAAAGTTCTTATATCTATTTCTTATATTTCAAGACTAAATTATATTGATTTATATTGCTTTTAATTAAACGAGTAGAACTGTTTTCTTTTGGGGATTAATGAATGTAAAAATTGTCTAAAAGATTCTTCATTAGTAAACGTTTTCGACTATTCCATTAACCATTTCTAAGGACTATTTTTGTTATACTACGATAAGAAATGATGTGTATTTGCTAATATAAAAGGCATAAATGTTGCTGAAAGTAGATAAATTTTAAATTTTCAAACACATTCAGTACATTATGGCCGTGATTAGAATTAATATTATTAACGATTGTTTTCATTTTCTTAATAAGTTCCACCATCTCTTTTAAACTCATTTTACAGTGGCATGTGCATAACGCATTTGTGCCACCGATGAGTAGGTTGGCTTCATTTCATACAGTCTTAAAATGTGTTCATATTGAGTTCTGGTCGGAGAGATTTTGACGATTCCAAATTGATAAATTGAAAGCGTTACCAATATTAAAATAAGATGAACAACAATTTTAAATGATTGTTTGATTTTATGTATTGGAATATGTAATCAGTTGGCTCTTTATTTGTGTTTTAGTAGTTCTATGTTTTTATGGCTCCATTTAAATCGTTTATTTTTTACGAATGAATAAACAAAAGACATGAATCAAAAACAAAAACAACGTGTGAAATGATTTAGAACAATGACTTTAAAAATGTGTGCGAATAAACATTGACGTGTTGCGAAGGTTTCAGATTTGAATTGCTGAAGAGAAAATAACAAACATTTAAAATTAAATCTTTCGCAACTTTTAATGGTAATTCTTTTCCTTTAGAAATGGCACCATAAATAAATTTCGTTATTGACATTTTAAGCACTTTTAATGTCTATAAGAAACACACACACACACACTCGTACAAATACACACGTACAAGCATATATAATGTTCACACATTCATTAGTATCATTTCTGTGTTTCTATAATTAACTAGAATAATTTTTGCTAGTATACTTACCTAAAAGAATTTTTTTTATATACGTAACAAGAACCAACTTTTTGGTATACCTACCAAAAACAAGGGTTTTTATATACGTAACAAGAACATTTTTGTATACTTTTTGTTTTTAAGTATTTCACCTCAAGGAAGGCGGAATGCCACTAGCACGCAAGGGGATACAGAGTGGGAGTGAGAATAAAGAAGCGTGATGGAGGAAAAGATGAAGAGAAGGACTGGGAATAGGTCTGGGCATCTGGAGATGTCGACTGACATTACATTTGAATAGTTGGAGGTTATAGCTATCAGGGAAACAAGTAATAGGGAAGGGAATTCCACAGGCGGGAGGTGCGAGACATGAAGATATTGGAGTAGAAGAGACGGCCGCATTTAACCGTTTTGACAGTGAAAGGGTGGGACCGTGATGCCAGGCTAGTAGCACGCTTAAATTCATGCAGTCTGGGAACTAGCGAAAGTAGCTCATCAAAGCAGTTGCCGTGAAAGTATTTGTAGAAAAGACAGAGGGAGGCGACGTCATGTCTGTGAGAGAGCAACTGTTGACGAGATGCCAGATCAGCAAATGTTTTTATATACGTAAGAAGAACAGACTATTTTGTATACTTAACAAATACCGTTGATAAAGGTATTATTTCATATCTCCTCCAAACTATGTGTTGAATTACTGAACAGACTGGTTCTATAGCCTTGCTTAGCAAGCAGTCTAACGCAGAATGAAATAGCAAGCTATTGCAGTATTGCAGGCATGAACCGAACAAGACATTGTCGCTCAAGCCTGTATAACGTACTGATACTAAACAATAACAAATATTTTTGTATATTTTTAACATGAACAAATATTTTACTTGAACATGTGACGTAAACTTAATTCATGAAAGTCAATCTTGTGCATGTTTAAAAAAAAGTTAGATAGATATCTGTCCAAGTTTCTCCTTGTTCGAGGGGTGCTGAAAATTTCTCGGCCGAACTTTCTACTGAAAATCTGACATAATCAAACAACAGATTTTTAAATGAGTTCACTTTTTTTGTTGGGCTGAGGATGTTTCTGTGGCCACCCGTACATACTTAACTGTATTTATCGCTGTGTGTACATATTTCTATAAAAATACAATGTGACCATTAATTGCATTTCTTTCACCGAACTTACTTTAAATATATAGTTGCCTATGACAACTTGACTGCGAACAGAATTTTGCACGAACAATTTCAACCAACTTACACACTCGATAATTTTCAGCTCTTCGAAATATCCATAACAAAATATTATATACACATAAATAAATCTCGTTCTTCTTTTCTTTCCTCACCTATTTACGTTAGAAATATATCTAAAAGAAACAGGGGCCACTAACTTCGGGTAAACTTAGCAGCTAATCTTTCTGATCAGAATTCTCCTGACTCGATATTTTCTTTGCCATTTATCATGTTAATTTAGATTTGTTTATATTTTCCCGTCTTGCGTACCCAATAAATATTAACATTAGAATCCGCCATGTGTTATATAATCTGCAAAATCAACTCATGAAGAAATGAAAAGAACCTATAAGAAAATGAACTGAAGGGTGAAAATAAATAGATAAATGAATTGAATTAAAATAGCTGAGTTGATTTACCGTAAAATGGTTGAACAAATACTAAATGAAATTCTCCAAGTCGGAAAGCACGAGGTGTAATCGAGGGTTTATCATAACGGGAACAGTAACGAATTCCTTCAACCAAACAAAACTATTGAGAGACAGACGAACAGACAGAAAAGAAATCTAATGAAGAAACGAATAAAATGAAATAAGGGCAAAAAACAAAAATAAATAATGCAATAAACATAACCCCCAATGACTCAATCTCATTCGACCCAATATTAAAATATTTTCCTACGATAGACGACTTCGAGCGAGACCAATCAAGCTGAGTGAATATCCATCTTATTAAACGAACAAACAAACAAACAAACACTCGCGAACGCGCGAAAAAAATAAGTAGGTTGTTATTAAATCAATCAACAAACGATGCCGAAAAATATTTTCTTGCACAAAAAATTTATTTCA
Source organism: Acanthosepion pharaonis (assembly GCA_903632075.3). Lineage (NCBI taxonomy): Eukaryota > Metazoa > Mollusca > Cephalopoda > Sepiida > Sepiidae > Acanthosepion > Acanthosepion pharaonis. The sequence goes on along the minus strand of CAHIKZ030000380.1, from coordinate 48,711 downwards.
AAATAAACAATATCATTGTCAATGCACTTAATCCAATATCTCTCATTTAATCATTTAGTGCACACAGTATATGGTTAAATTACAGATCACAATTAAAATAATGAGTATACAGATTAACCCATTAACGTCACACTAATATATATATATATATATATATATATATATATATATATATATATATATATATATATATATATATATATATATATATATATATATATATATATATATATATATATATATATATATATATATATATAGATCCATAATATATATATATATTATTTTTTGAAATCATGAGGCAACAGATTCCCCACAGAAATGATTTGAATTTTGTAGTGAAGCTCGAACTGTGCAATAAATCGATACGCATTCCTTTTCATGTTTTATTGCTAGGGATTCCATGCTCGTCAGAATAAAGCAATTAAACGTATACATATATATATATATATATATATATATATATATATATATATATATATATATATATATCTATTATATAAGTACATAAAAATTCAAAATTACCTCACAAATATATGGGGAATATATCTATTTCAACGGAAGAAAACTTCGTATGTTTTATTCGACCCCGGTATGTAAACTATACAGTCTATATACTAGGGATGAAATAGATTTCTTCCCCATATGAGGTAATTTGGGAGGGGGGGGCGAGAATTTTTTTTTGTACTAATTTATTTGCTCTGTAATAATAAAAGACATAGAATGCTTTTTGTGGATCAATTTTAATATTTTATATTAAAAGATCCACTCGGATTATATACCAGCGGATTTATTACTTTTTTATTATTATATATATATATATATATATATATATATATATATATATATATATATATATATATATATATTATTAAGAATATAAAATAATCTGACTTCTCAATTCCAAAATCGATAGCGATTAAATATACTATTGTAATTTTATTAATACAATTATATCAAAATGCGCTATTCAGAGCTTCATGTGGTAGTACAATCATCAGGTGGATAAAATTTAAAGCCAGTATCTCTAATGCGACATATATAATCCAGGGGTGGAAGCTATCTAAAAAGAATTGGTCATTTTTTAATTCGGTTCTATTACTCTCTTTACCAACTTCGTTATAAGGTGTGGCTTTCACAAGTATACTCGCTGTGATAGTTTTCGCTTCTTTCTTGCTGTTAATGACGTCCCAATTATAGTGATTATGGAGCACCGAATGAGGTTCGAACTCAGTATTTAGTCGTAATTGTTCTAGCGAGAAAATATTGCTAACCATTACAACGCCTTGGGGCGCCCAAACGTCCCAATTATATGTTGAAAGTACGGTACTGGCTTTGTATTTTCCTATTAAACTCATCTTATGATTGAAGAATCGTCTTTTCCATTCAGCCTCGGATGTTGTTATGTAGTATTTGGTCTTGCTTTCATTAATTGCCTTCCCTTCATAAACAAGTTCCTTTACCAAACACGCTCCGTTTGAAGGACATACATCTTTTACACTTTCAGTTATATCTGAGGGATTCCTTGCTAATACCCACCTACATTATTTTTCTATTATGGTTTATTATAAAGTTCTCTATACTGTTGGTGCAGGTATAGCCCACGTTCAAATTGATTCTGTTGAAAAACGTTTTTCAACTCTAGTGAATTGGTAAAATATTAAACAATTACTTTTAGAAACAATTACGCCACGTTACATTTAACTAAGATAGCTCCACAGATTCGCGATACGCAATGATTAAAAGGATTTTTAAAAATGAAAATTCTTTCTTCAAGCTTTTATTCTAATTTTAATTTAGAGCTAATGTATTAGATTTAATATCTATAGTAAGCAAAATAATTTGTTGTATTTCAAAACTAATTTCAGTTGATTGGAAGTAGTTTTTTAATCGTTAAAATTCGCTGCTTTTAGTGCCATTTTTAGCCATCTGTTAAAACAATCTTTATTAAAACATCTTAAAAAGTATAATATATTCCCTGAAACGATATTTGGTGAATATATGAAATTTAATTAATATGATTTAAAGTTAATATGACTTACTTTCATTTTAAGATATAGTAGAAGTATATTTTGTAACACGGAGCTAGGTATTTATTTAATGTGTTGACAGGGTGAAAGCTTGATTGACAGACAGATGTTTATCTTTTTTTTTTTTTCTACAAGGGTCATATCTGTAAAATTTACTTGAGGGATATAAAGAGGACGCCTTATTGTACAATTTTTAACTACCCAACTATCTTAAAAATTTATGAAAATATTCTCCGTAATCTAAATATTTTTGAATTTTAGGTACATTGGATTTAAATTTTCCATGGTTATCAAATTTATATTCTGATTATTTCGAGTATGGACATCCATATTTACAAACATCGGTACATTTATACGCACACAAAAAAAAATTCAAAATTCTATTTAAAATATTGCTATTCACTGAATTGTTGGAATCTTTTCCACTTATGATTAGTAAATATAGTTTTAATTTAATAACAATTTCATATAACCGGTACAAATTAATACAGGAATTCTAAACTCTATAAATTATTCTAATTAAATTTTAAAATGAAAACTGTTCTTGTAAAAATTCATCATGTTTCAAAAGAAGTCTTGCTTGCAAAATACTATTCATAATAGATGATATACATAAAAGCAATTAAAAATGTTTCTGAATAAGTAATATGATATTTTTACTGGATTTTTTTTATTTTACGATTCAAGGCAGGTTTACAGTAATTGGTTGTCCAGTTTCACAAAAAAAAAATTAAATTCTCAAAACAGTTCTTCTTTATTATGCTCTTCCACGATCTAAGCTAAGCCATCATCAGAGTGGTTATATATACATTTCAACAAAGATACTCACCATCAAATATAACAGAATATCATCTTTGATGATGAAAATTATTTTTGAAATGTCCATATAAGCACTCTGATGATGATTCATGTGAGCCGAAAGCTTAGAGTGAGGAAATGCATAATAAAAAATATGCAAATATTAGACACTTTTGTCATAATTTTCTCCGGAAGTTAAAGCAAGTATACAAAGTTTAAAACGGCTCATGATCAAGCATAATAAACATTCCTTGCCTGTTATATTTAACTATATGTACATATATATGGGGAAAATACTACTTTATTGTAATAATAATATTTATATGTATTCGAGAGTTGACTAAGAAAATGTATCGTTTTTATTAATTTTAAAGTTCTAATTAACTTTTCTTTTCTAAAGGAAAGGAATGAATGAAATTGAGAGCTGCCGCGAATGTAACAATAACAGAAAATACATTTACCCCATGAAATGGTTAGTAATTGGTTTACACTCTTATTAATTATAGTGAAACTCAGAGTAAAATCATTTATAACAGGAATGAACAAATTTATTTAATCTATTACTATACACACACGCACAAACACACGCACACATATATATAGTATTTCTACGTTAATTTTATTTTTTTTATTTATTGTAATTTAATTGTCAGACTTAGTCCACTTCATAATATATATACATACACCCCCCATATATATATATATATATATATATATATATATATATATATATATGTGTGTGTGTGTGTGTGTGTGTGTGTGTGTGTGTTTGTCAATGTAAAACTACTATAGTTAAGAGTAATAATTTTGCATATTAAGAAAATTATTGGATTTTTTTTAAAAGAACAAAGTTACAATAAAATTAACATGGATCAAAGTATTTCAGCAGGTAATTATTTTTATGCCTACATGTATGCATAGATGCATTTCTCTTGTTTAATAAGCTAGGGCTATTTTAGTGTTTTTAAATAACTACCCTTTCAACTAGGCAAAAATTACACCTATCGTCTTTCCTATTATTAGATTTCACTTTAGCTATAATACCCCAGGTAATAATGTGTGTATTACGATCATTTGTTAATTGCCAATAATTTTTTGGAGAGCAGTGATGTTTATGCATTTTATATTGCCTAAAGTCATTCGATGATGGTAGAAGCGGAATTTCCAAAGATTTTCATTTGAACCAAAATAAAATTTGACATCGTTCCCAGAATGTATGCTAGTTCGGTATGTAATTTGCCGTTTAAGGTACAGATCATATATTTAGCTGCAGTTGCATTTTTTTTTAATTTTATGTTGCGATATTGATTTATTGATGTTATTAATTCAGCTATTATTGATATTTACCTTATTTTTCTTTAAAATCTTTCTTACTGTTGGCTAATGATTAAAATGCTTCTGGATTAAATTTAGGAAAATTATTCCGATATTCGTTTGAACATTATTATGAAGATGTAGATTAATACACGCCTACATTATTATCTGTTTATAAGAGCCTGGTGTACATAATGTCGTAAATATATCTTAGTCGCCACAATGACAAGATTCTATTTCACATGCCTCTGCATTCTATGTTATTTCTTTTGATTCACAGATAACAATTATGGAATAATATAGGTTTTTGTGTATGCTTTATGATTTCGATTTCGAGATCGATAATAGGGCAGTGATTTTTGGCTAAATTAATAGCAGATATTAGTAGATTCTCCGTAATGGACGGGTATAAGTCACACATATCGAATTGGATGAACGTACTTTCTATGTCCCTTTTCATATTCGTAAGCCATTCTATGAATTTCGCTGTTTTATGATATTGGTTAATTACTAGATCATCTTTCCTTTATTTGCATGCGAAAGACTGATTCACGCTAAACGCAATCATCAAGGCAACATTTCGTTTAGCATGAATCAGTCTGAGTGGTGACTTCAGTGTTCACTTTTATATTTACATACGCTCTATCTCTGATATTGAGCACTTTATCCTATAGCAGACCTTAAAACAATAATTCTTCATATATATATATATATATAATTCCTCTTAAAATAAATCTTATATATATATATATATATATATATATATATATATATATATATATATATATATATATATATATACTTTAATGAACAAAGTCAGAAAATAAAACGTTATAAGCTATGCTTATTTCTGGCATAGAATAATTGGCGTCCAGATTAGAGGCCTATTGCCAGAAATATCAGCATGAAGTGAATAAACAACTTTTAAATATATAATTGTCCGAAAATCTTGAAGTGGTCAGAAAAGTTTCAAAACGAAGGCAAATGAAATAAGTCCAACTATAAAGGAATAAATTAAGAAAAGACAAAAGATGTGGATTAAAAATTTAAATTAATAACGAATAATTAAATATTTTCAAAACCTGGTGTACAGAAGAACAATTAATATGAATAAATAAATAATAAAATTGACCATGAGAGGATCATCCCGAACTGAGCAGTCATATCTCCGTGTGCAAGTAGAAAAAGATTTATGTTTGCTGTGTCCAGGGTGGGAATAGAGGAACACCTGTTCAGTGTCTAGTCAGGCAGCAACCATTACTGCGGTGTATCGCAAATTAGCAGCCAAAGTGTCCCTTGCTCTTGACGCTGTTGAAAATCAAGTCACATTAGCAATTGTTATATTTTTGGGGACGCAAGTCTGATGGGGTCAGCACAATAGTGAAAATTAACATATTTCAAACATTTCTCTACTTCCTTATGACCTTTCTACTTTTTCTTTTATTTTGTTTTCACTGGCTAAGTGGATTTTTATTGTACTGTATTTTTTTAATGTCCTTTCTTTTGACTTACAGCCGTCTTTTTCCCCTCGATTCTTTCGCCTTTTGCCTCTGAAGAAATTTCCATTTTCTACTCTATTCTTCGTATTATCTCTTTCTCTGTGAAACATGGCAAGCATATATATATATATATATATATATATATATATATATATATATATATATATTAGTGTGTCTGTATGTGTATGTGGATACAAACACATCCACATATTATAAAATAAAACACACACACACATACATGTGTGTGCTATGCGTTTGTATGTGAATATGCGTGTATATTTGAGATATATATAATCATATGTATATATATATATATATATATATATATATATATATATATATATATATATATATATATATATATATATATATATATATATATACAAAATACTTTTTTTTTAAAAGTAGAATATAAATCTCTGAATCAGAACGCTTTCTTTTTATGCGTTCTTTCTCTAGTAGTTTTAACATATAATATATGTATGGGTTAAAATCACAATATTATAGTAAGAGAGTATGTAAACACAAATTTGGACATTGAAATCAACACACACACACTAATATATAGAGAGATAGATAGATAGATAGATAGATAGATAGATAGATAGATAGATAGATAGATAGATAGGTAGATAGACAGACAGACAGACAGATAAAAAATGTATGCATACATACATATTCACACAAAGTATAAACATATAATTTTATATTTAGGCACCAAAAAATTAATTTGAACAATTCTTCTGAAATTCTAATTAAAATCTGATTCTTTCAATTTTTAAAAATTTATTTTTTACAAATAAAATTTAAATTTTTTTTACATTCTTTCTCACCCTGGTCAAAATCGTTAATACCCCGTCCAAAAGTAATTTCACCCTTTTGTGTTTGAATAGTTTTCATCGTATAGTATCGCTTATTCCAAATGTCATTCTTTTCAGTCATGTAGTCCATTTCTTCTGACCACAAACACACACACACGAATGCAAATATAATTTTCTGTTAGTGACATCTCTTCCAAATATCTCCTCTAATATTCTCCAAGTGGAAGTGAATTTTAAATAGCACGAAGGGAAAGTTTAGATTGGTATTTTAATTGAGATTGAAAGATACTACCCCAGTGTGGAAAATAAAATTATTTAAATGGGAATAACTGTTGATAATTGGGTACATAAAAACAATCACGAATTTACTTAATGAACAAAAATCAAAAACAATCACGAGTTTACTTAATGAACAAAAATCAAACGAATAGATGTCAACCTAACAAGCTATAAGATAAAAGTTTTAAGGGAAAAAAAAATTATTAAATATAAAATGGATTGCTCTTTCAATGTTCTGTCTATGGATTCTTCCAATCGACTGCTTCATAGAAAATACCCAAAACTCCACCGAATTTCAAATTAATTTCTTCGTAGATTGTTTTAACATTTAGATATTTATCAAACCTTAACCTCCCAAATATGCACGTTAAAGTAACGCGAACTGATAGTGTCTAAGATTTTGAATGAAACCTGTCGTGTAATTTATTGGGGTTGTTGTAACGTCTTCCTTTAATGTCGTTCTTATCATTCACCCCTTAGCCACCTATATCTAGAGACAAGACGCGTTAAATTTGAGCAACATCTAGCCGATACACTGGGGTTAAAATAGGAAACTAAAATGATACATATGACACACTCATATCCTCTCTCCCCACTCACTTCCTCACTTCGTTAACTTTACGTATACTTGATAGGGTCCGTAAAAAATGTGAGTTTCTTTTCATTTTTCATTTCAGCTTTTTTGGAAGTAAAGTCTGATGATCCAGAACCCTGTTAAAGGGGTTATGGTGAAATATATTACATGGAATCTTAACGTGGTCTGTCTTTTATTCAAACATATCTGCTCTGAATTTTTACATTGAGCTCTCTAGATATCATCCTCCTCAGGTCTACCCATACGGATTACCTAAATTTGCATAAACTAAATATATATATATATATATATATATATATATATATATATATATATATATATATATATATATACGTATTTATGTATATGTATATGTATGTATGTATGTATGAAGAAGGAAAGTGATTTAAAATATTGTATCTGAGTTCGAATACTGATACATCACAATACAGATATAACTCAACCATCCAAAACGATTACAGAGGTACATATGGGCAGAAACCTATATCCTTCTGAGTTTCCCTAGCAACTCAGATTTGTACAATTATTATCCACGAGGATGTGCTTTTTTGTCTTGATAATCGTCATGCGAAACCCTCTACTTTCAACTGAACATCAACGCCAAACCATTGCCCCAGCAGAAAATAGGCAACTATTTCAGATTGAATGTAGAGGTTATATACAGCATTAAAACCACTGCATACCCAAATATAATGATCTATTAAGCTTAACAGTCTCCTCAATATCTTAACATATGAGGCCTCATAAAAGTTTCTTCTTTGAAAGAAATTATTTCACCGTTACCTAATTTCCATATGTGCAGAACACCGTTTCTCGATGCAATTACTATTGTATGATATAAATCTGCTCTTATAGAATTAGATGCGGTTGCACGAATAAGTACTTCAGAAATGAACAACGTGGATGCATGTTAGTCACATATGCACATTTTGCTTAAATGTGCAACATTATTTTTTTGTATTTGAGCAAACCAACGGAAATTTAACATAAATATGCGTCAATGCAAAAAAGTTTGCACACATATATATGTCTATTATATGTATATTTATCTCCATATAAGAAACAAATAAATACATTCAACTTATCTTCCTCATTGAAAATTTCTCAGAAATTTTAACCGCTTGCAAAATTTGTGCTATTTACATGGACATTTTTTAAAATTTACACTTACAAAACTGCTTCACTCAAAAGCAAAGTGATATCGAAGCGACGCACAATTATTATTATTAGAACCACACACACACACACACACACACACACACACACATATATATATATATATATATATATATATATATATATATATATATATATATAAAGGACGGACAAATATTCATGCACACAAAAATCTGTAATTGATTGTATATATATGTATTATATCTGTATATATCTGTATTATATGTATGTAACTAATGAATACTGTTCATATAAATAACTATACAGATATATATATATATATATATATATATATATATATATATATATATATAAATAACTAAATATGCATAAACAAGAGAAAAAATGATTTAATAGAAATAAAATCCATTTATTCATTTTAATGTGTGACAAAATATTCGTGCAATGCAAATTTCAGACTTTAAAGCATTTAAATTACTTTAATACTCTAGATTATTCAAGTGGAATATTCTAGAATGTTCCAATTATGTTATCAGTAGTATGTTTTAAAGAAAGAATTTTTAAAATGGGAAATAAATCTTCATCTTAAGATAAGGTCACCGATCCTAAACATCATTAAAATTCGTCATTTCTATTAAGAGATTATCTCCTGCAAATAGTTAGACAAAAAGCAATATTAGAGATATATAATATTATTAATGGTTTTATATATATATATATATATATATATATATATATATATATATATATATATATATATATAAAAAAAAGAACATAGAAGTCAACACTTAGAGGCGACAGTCTGTTTCATGCTATATGCAATCATTGGGGCCATATATATATATATATATATATATATATATATATATATATATATATATATATATATATATATATAAACAGTTTAATAATACGTATTCGTATATAAGAAAAAATTGTATTTTATAAAAATGTAAAGCCTCAAATAAACAAATCTCAGCACATTTTATGTATAAAGACACATGCACTACACAAAAACAGTCTGAAATCACGCATCCCAGGGAAGACTCCACTCCTCTTGAAACGGCACAGAGATGCTAGGGTAAAATTCGTTAGAGAGCATAAGGATAAAGATTATTCGTTTTGGGAAAAAGTACTATGGATAGATGAAACGAAATTAGAGTTGTTTGGTCATAATTATCGAAATCATGTGTGGAGGAAGGACGGTGAATCCTACTTACCAAAGAACACATTGGCAACTATAAATTTGGTGGTGGCAGTATCATGATCTGGGGCTGTTTTTCTGCAAAAGGTGTTGGCACAATATCAAGAATAGATGGCAAAATGAATGCCGAAAGCTACCAGGAAATCCTGCAAGACAATTTAATACGTTCTGTTGAGAGACTTCGGCTACCTCCTGATTGGGTTTTCCAACTGGGTAATGATCCTCCGCATACCGCTAGATCTACAAGGAAATGGTTAGCTGAAAGTAACGTTGATGTCTTGCAATGGCCAAGTCAGTCCCCAGACTTGAACCCAATCGAGAATTTATGGCGATATTTGAAAAGTTAATTTGGGAAAACAGCACCAACAAATATCAAGAATTTGAAGACAATATGCCAAGAAGAATGGGACAAAATACCACTCAATGTGTGCAAATCATTAGTTGAGACGTACAGGAATAGACTGGTAGCTGTTGAACTCAATAAAGGATATTCCACAAAGTATTAAATTAAGTTAATCTGCTTTTTTTGTTTTGTACGAATACTTTTTTCAGCAGTTAAAATGAAAAAAATGCATTAATTTCTGTTAGAATAAGAATTAATTAAGTTTATTACTATTTTGTAATAAAATGTATCTTTACACGTAAAATGTATCAAAATTTGTTTTAGTTAAGGCTTTTACATTCATAAAAATACAATTTTCATCTGTACGAATATTTATTTCCCACACACTCTCTCTCTCTTCATATATATATATATATATATATATATATATATATATATATATATATATATATATATGTGTGTGTGTGTGTGTGTGTGTGTGTGTGTGTGTGTGTATGTATATGTGTATGTATGTTGATTTTATTTAAATAGTTAACGAATCCAAACTGAATCAATATTTTTACTCGTATTTCATTCATAGTGTCTTATGCTCAAACGCTTCGTCTACCCGCGCAAAATTTCAAAATTGACTCTTATAATAAGTGTGTTAATAAAGCCATTAATTATATTGACATCATTGCAATAGCTATAATATTTACAAATTTATTCCTCTCATAATAAATTATTTCGACCATTCATTTATTAATATTCTTCGCCCAGTACAATTTATAAACTTGAATCAAGCTTTCTATCAAATATTAACATTAATATTAATAATTAAATGTATTATAAATTTATTACTTTTAATGTCAATTCTTACAATAATTCCTTGTCATTCTAGCCAGATATGCACCTTTTTTGGATGAAAATCAAATGCAATGCGATGAACTCAAACCGAATCTTCAACTTGCAATGTTTGGCAAAGTAATTAAACGTGTATCTGATTTCATATTGCTTGGTCACAAACTCTCATACAAAGATTATGGACAGATTTCGTTTCAATATAAAACTGGAGTTATGCTTTTCTGAAGAACGATCTTTCTCTAACTTCATAACGTGTTGCATTTTATATCAAATCTAACATTTGTAACTGATTTATTATTTGTGGAATTCCATGGTTTAGAGAATATCAACTGGACTTCGACATCGTGAAAGAAAAATCGAAACATTCCAAACCATATGATGAGGTTTATGAAATTAAAAAAAAACATGAATTCTCCACAAATATCGCGGAACTTTTGCAAGTTACGGGGTTTAATCTTATCACATCCTTCGTCAAAACCAATGTTCTGAAACATTATGGCCGCACTAAACGAAAAAACTGTTCAAAGCAAAATTGGCCTTGAAGTAGATGCCACCAAATTAATTGTTATGCACGAAGAGACAAACATTGCCTTAAAATCAGTAAATACAAAGACCCAAGATCGCCAATTGTAGCAACAAATATCTTATGTTAGTAATTAATCTGCCGTAGACGGAGAAAGGAATCAATGATGATCATTATTATTATGGGTGCTGGTGTTCATTTGCCTCTGTCATTGTTCTCTATTCAATCAGCCCTCTTAGGTGTGTTCTCTCACGGCTAATATTGAATTTCACCGGGGGGCATCAATTGACATTAAGTCTACACAATCGCCGACACACTTCTCAGGATATGTAAGATAGATAACGGTCGACTTTAATAGGTCCAGTAGCATCATCTCGGGTGCCCGTTACATAAATCAACGTGTCTTGGGAAGAAGTGGAACACTCCTTATCAATGGAATACGAGTGGATTGGGGATGCTTCACCTCTGCCTAGTATAGTATAGCGGGTCTTAGCTGTAATGGTCTGACGTTGTGCCATTAGGAAATGTATCTCGTCAGTACATTTTCTATGTAAATAGCGATAGAGAAGCGATAGACATGCGACGTTTCGTCTGCAGGGAAAGGGCTTGTAAGATGCGAAGTAATTCCTTACCACTACGGACACGAAACTGGAAAAAAAGAGTGTCGATCACAGGGCAAATATGGCAGCAAAACGCCATTCTCGGTCAGATATGGATTTTGTAAAGATAGTACATGACAGCAGGAGTCAGATATATTCTGGGACGTTATAAGCAGGCAGACATATATATTTTGTAATCTGTGGTTCATCAAATATGTGACCAATTTTCACAGTGTCTTAAGTATATTTTCGTTTCTCGCTATATCCGTATAAAGTCGGAATTCATGGCTAGAAAGACCCACGGGCATATTTGACGTCTCCATTTCAGTATGGTAACAATCATAATATGTAGACTTGAGTTTACTACTTGAAGCTTGGTAGAAGCAGACTTGAATAATAATAATAATAATAATAATAGTAGGACTTTAACATTTTATGGGACTTCACAATACACCCAGACAAAACAATCAATGCTAATCTCCTAGACATCATGATTAGAGACCGCAAATCAAAAAATATCTCCTTGTGGATATGACAGTCCTCGCAGACTGCAATGTATCTTTGAAGATCTTCAAAACACTGTCAAAATACAAGGACCTTGAAATCGAAATCTCAAAGATGTGGCACATGAGAACATGAAGTATTCCAGTTGTAGTTAGAGCCCTCAGATTAATTGGGGAAAATTCCAGTAGACATTTGAAGGGATACCTGGTTGCCTATGCCTTAAAGAAATACAAACATTTGTTCTAACGTGTACAGCCCACACCTCACGAAGTGATTTTTCTATGTAAAATAGGTGTGATATTTTTTTTTAAATTGCTCTGTGGAAAATGTCATGATTCCATTTTCGACCTTAGTTCTCTGGACGGGACTCAGAAAGAAATGAGTATACACAAGAAATCAAAGGAAATAAAATAAAAAAAACTATAATAATATAAACAAAAATTACTAAAGGAAATTCCACCAATCAAGGAAATACTTAAACGGAAACTGCAATTATAGCACATAGACGAAGGTGATATGAAATGCATTGTCGGTTCTATCGACAAAATATATTACTACCGGACCTTAAGAAATTTTACAGGGAAATTTGAATAGCAGTTATAGAAGACAAAAAGTCACAAACTATTGAAAAGTGCTAATATTAGGAGCAACCAAAAAGAATATAATCCCAATGCAGAATGGATCAAACGAAAATAACCAAACAATGCAGGATAAACCTATGCAAGATTGTAAAATGTAACCAAGAATAATTTTAGGCAGGCACTCAAAAATGGAAGTACCTAGGCAATGACAAAGTACCCAATTTCTGGATCTATCATTTATAATCAATCCATGAAACTCTTTCACAAACTTTATCAATGCTAATTAATAAACTCAATGTAGTCCCAGAATGGGTCAGTGAAGTTATTACATATTTCTTACCAACAACGGGTGAAGTATTATAGGTTAATAACATACTTCCACCACATATAAATTGTTCCCGTCTCTCCTGACGAATTGTACTTTCTCTTTTCTTGATTGGAACGGAAGGGATGTCGGAATCCTTCATATGGTTGCAAAGATATACTATTGATAAACAAAATGATCCTGGAAAATTGCATGAAAAATGATAGATATCTCAGCACTGCATGGAGAGATTACTGTAAAGCCTTTGATAATGTGGACCCTGAAGGTTTTAGAAATCTACAAAGTCACCTCAGTGATAGTAAATTTCCTTAAAGACAACATGGGAATGTGGAAAACCAACATTATACCTAAATGACAGCAAAGGCACTGCCACTTCCAACCGCCTGAATAACCGATGAGAAATCTTTCATGGAGACTTCCTGTTACATCTTCTGCTTTGTCTTACCTTAATCCCTCTTTCGTATGGATTAAACAATAAATATAATGTATACAAAGTAAACAAGAAAGTATTTAATCACCTACTCTACATGGATGAACTCAAACTCTTTACAAAAGAAGACAATGACTTGATAGGTCTCCTCAATACAGTAAAATATTTCAATGACGATAGAAGTATAGATTTCCGATTTGATAAATGTAACAATTTTATAGGACTTTACAATACACACAGACAGAAGAATCAAAGCTAATTGCCCAGACATCGTTATCAGAGACCTCAAAAACAGAATATCCTTTCTTATTGACATAACAGTCACTGCAGACTGCAATGTATCATTGAAGATCTTTAAAAAAAAGATCTATCAAAATACAAGGATCTTGAAATAGAAATCTCGAAAATTTGGCATCAACAATTCCAGTTGTATTTGGAGCCCTCGGATTGACTGGAAACGATTCCAGTAAACTCATTGAAGGGATTCCTAGTAGCTTAAGCCTTGAAGAAATACAAATAAATTGTACTCACATGTCCAGCCCACAGCTAACGAAGGGCTTTATATCTATGTAAAATGTCTGTGATCTTAGTTTGTTTTTTGTTTGTTTTTCCTCAAAAAATGGTCAGTGAAAAATGCCATTACGCCATCTCTGACTTTAGGTCTCTGTTTGAAACCCGGAAAGAAATGAGTATACACCAGCACTCAAAGCAAATAATAATAATAATAATAATAATAATAATAATAATAATAATAATGTTTGCGCAAATAATATTACTATGAAGTCGGGCTGTGTAGTAGTGTCTTTCTACCGTAATTGTTTATAAAATTAAGCTACAGTAGGTTTCACTTTCGTTTATAAAGTGTAGTGCAAATTTTGCGACATCTGTTAAAAGAAATATGCGTCTTATATAACGCCAAGATTATTATTATTATTATTATTATTATTATTACCTTTGATTTCTGTTGTATACACATTTCGTTTTAAGTCCCAGCTAAGGTCGGATATTGCTTCATGACATTTTACTCTGATCATTTTTTGAAAAAAAAAGAAAAAGGAACAAGTTCAGATGACGCCCATTTTCCATAGATAAAGTTCTTTCTAACGTACGAGCTATAACTGTGAGCTCAATGTTTTTGGATTATCTTAAGCGATGCTCTACCAAGAATCCTGTCATTAAGTCTGTCGGAAATCTTTCCAATCAATTCGATGGCTTCAGTTTCTGGTGTCCTCATGTACCACATTTTTTTTTTTAATTTCCATTCCAAGATACTTCTATTTTGATAGGTTTTTCAAAATCTTCAATCTGCAGGTGCTGCCATGTCAATAAGAAAGCACATTCTGTTCTTGTGGTCTCTAATCACGATGTCTGGGAGTTTTAATTTGATTATTCTGTCTGTGTGTATTGCAAAGTACCATAACATTATCACATGTCTTATCCTTTTAACCGGGCTTGAATGAAGTTCCTACCAAATTCTTGTAGGTTCCTTCTTGCAAAAGTTGCATATTATTCAGAAATTAGTCCACTCAATTATTATTATTATTATTATTATTATTATTATTATTATTATTATTATTATTATTATTGTTCTTGTTGTTGTTGTTGTTTTTATTTTCTTTGATTTCTGGCGTTTACACATTTCTTTCCGGGTCACGCCCAGAGACCTAAGGTGAGAAATGTCATCATGACACTTTCCGCTGACAAAAAAAAAAAAAAAAATACAACACATATTTTACATAGATAAAACCCTTCGTAAAATGTGGGAGGAACTTGTTAGAACAATTTTTTGTATTTCTTTGAGACATGGACTTTCAGGAATCCCTTCAATTAGTCTACTGGAATCTTTTCTAACCAATCCTAGGGCTCCAACAACTACAACCGGGATTGTTGATGTTCCCATGTGCCACATTTTTGAGATTTCTATTTCAAGATCCTTGTATTTCGACAGCTTTTTGAATATCTCCAAAGGTACATTGAAGTATGCAAGGACTGCCATATCAATAAGGAAGCACTTTTTTTGTTTGTGGTCTTTAATAACAATGTCTGGGCGGTTGGCTTTGATTGTTCTGTCAGTGTGTATTGTGTAGTCCCATAGAATTATAACAGCTCCTATCTCCGTAACCTGGTATGAGTGGTGTTCATGCCAATTTCTTTCAGTTTGATACGATCTCTTCTGTAAATTATCCACTGAGGCTGCGTTCAGGTTTATCTTGATTTTGCTTTGAAAGCATCATAATCGACAACAAATTGTCACCCTCTTCTGGTTTCGATTTCAATCACTTAAAACGATTTAAAAGTTTACCAAAATAGGCTCGTTTTCTTCATGTCGGAATGAAAGTTAAAATTGGCTGTAAGAAAAATGCACTGAGATTTTTGAGGACAAGAGAAGCAGGAAATTAAATTAACTTCTCAGATTCGATGACCAGAAAATATAATATCTTTGTTTGTTTGACTATGTACATCACATACATATATATACACATATATATATTTATGTTAAAAAAATTAAGATATTTCCATACGACTTTATATTATTAATTTATAATTTGAATTTCGTAACAGTTTTTATTTTGCGACATTAAAGTTAAACTCATATATTACTGATTGATATGTTTAATGTTTAATGCTGTCTATCATATATATATATATATATATATATATGGAATGGCTTTTTCATTTATTAATCCGACATATTTCTAATTTATATGTTTAAATGTTATCTATTAATGGTACTCATATTTGAATAGTTGTTCTGTTTTTATTTATTTATTAAACAGCATGTATATCTACCTGGTCGAGATATCCTGTAAGAAATATATGCACCCTATGCATATATGAAATCTGGTTGCATATATATATATATATATATATATATATATATATATATATATATATATATATATATATATGAGAGAGAGAGAAATGTATGTATATTTAAGCAGAATATCTTCACTCAAGATATTTCATTGAATAATATAGACATATATTGTGTCTGCTTATTTTTATACTAATCTTTTTCCTTTTGGGTTAAAAAAAACTATGGTGTCTTCTTTGCTGAATTTGATCTTAACTTCAAGCTACTGATTAGACAACTAGAAAGTATCAGTGTAAAATTAAGTACCATTCAATATGTCTATAATATTCAATAAAACATGTATGAATGAAGATATGCTGCCTAAATACAGCGCGGGGGACACACACACAGATCCACACGAGTATTCACACACAAATATATATGCTTTTTAAGTTGTCTCTTTATTGTATGGTGTCATTAGATAGCGTAACTACTCTGTCTTGGTAAATTGGAGATTATTATTCTATTAGTGCCTTTCTGTTGATATTTTCTTTTCAGATTATATTTTCTTCTCATTTATATATATATATATATATATATATATATATATATATATATATATATATATATATATATATATATTGGTCTTATGATTTTTCTTTTCTATATTTTATTTTGCTCATTGTTCACTTGATATTTCTTCTATTGATTTTGCCAACACTTTTGTCTGTTTTATATGTAAATGTATGTATGCATATGTGGGTGTGTGATTGTACATATGTATGTACGTTTGTACAATATTTATAACTGTCACTGTTTATTTTCAACTTATTCTTGTCACTAATTAAGAAAGTTTAGAGCTGGCTTTGGGAAGGCAAAGTGTAGAATGCTAAGCCATCTGACCTATTCCTTCATCACGAAGCTTAGCCCGCAGTTGGATGCTGTAATCTTAATAATACTTGCAGCAGAAATTTCAGAAATTAAATAGTGACATTTTTATATGTAAACTTTTAACAAATTTAGGCTTTTAATATATTAATTATTAGTTTATAATTTATTAAAACAATATTGGCTAATATTAGTTGGTGTCTAGGCTAAGTTAATAATATTTGGGACAAAGAAAATATGAAAAAGAAAAAAACAACTAAAAACAATAAAAATGGAAATAAATAAACAAAAGTGCTATGAGCAATACAAATGTAGGGGAGAAATATTGGGCTCATCTTCATATGGGTGATTGGCGCTTAGCTGAAGAAATTCATAGTAGAGGGGTTAACCAGGGAAGAAGGGGCACACTGTAGTCTTTTTCTTTCTTTTATTTTTTTCTCCTAATAGTTTATCCCAGGAGAAGAATGAAAATGAAAAATAATAATACGGGAAAGTATGTGAGAAAAAGAAATGAAAATGAGAAGAAAAAAGGAAACTATATTTTTTCAACAATGACGTATTCCAGAAATATTGGTATGTCCTTATATTCTCTTCCTCATCCCTCATTTTCCTTCAGTCACTTGAAGTCACATATCTATCTATCTATCTATCTATCTATATATATATATATATATATATATATATATATATATATATATATATATATATATATATGTATGTATGTGTGTGTACTCGCATGTATATATATTGTGTCTCAGTGTGCGCGTGTGTGTATTTTTTATTCTACTTCGGGAGATAAATAGAAAATGAGAAAAAAATCCGTAGAAAATGTAAGCTCCCTCTTAAATCAATGTTGATTCACTTCCAAAACTCAAGGGTGGCATCTTGCTACGCTTTTGTTGAATGATAGTGGTCGCCATTATAACGCCGTTGCATTTATCCTGTCAAAATAATAATTAACTTCCTCTTCTTCGTAATCATTTTCAACCGCATGATGACCATTATTATTGTACGTTCTTTCTATTTAAGTTAATTTTCTGATTTGAATTTTCTTATTTTCCGATTCCTTTCACGTTATCACGTTATTTATTGTATGTTTATCTCGTCATTCGTTGATCCTGACAGGCCGTGTAACATCATCATTAACCCTATCTCGTAATTTATTGAAGGTATAAGATGGATGGAAAGTAAGAGAAAGAGGAGAAGTAGAGAGAGAAAGAAACGAAATAGAAATGGAGAGAAAGAGAGAGAGAGAATGAATAGAAAGAGATTGATAAAAAGACGGAGGATGAAAACTAGGCCATGACGTTTGAAAAGAGAGAAGACATAATTATTTTCAAACTATGTCAATGACAATGAAAACAATTAATATTAAACTCATTTACGGAAGCGCATCTGATTTCTATTCTAAAATATTTTAGTGATTTTCGTAGATGTCTTTTCGTATTAAATTATTTTCGTGAAAAAGCAAGATAACTGAGAAAAGAACAAAATATTCGAAAAAAATACAATTTTTAATAGAAAGAGGTATAGACTTCGGTGTAGTGGTTGTTGTTGATTTCTTCACTGGAGAGTAAGTCATATTAATAAAAAAAGCGTATGTATGTCTACAGTATACAACAGTTTCTGTAGTTTTCCTTATATATTATGTAAGTATGAATTTATAATATTGATGCATTAAAAGAAGCCTGGTATTTATCTGCTTACCATAGAAAATAAATTAAGTTTTTGATACATGTGATACATGCATATACATAATTATTTGTATTATACTATTATATATATATATATATATATATATATATATATATATATATATATATATATATATATATATATATATATATATATATATATATATATATATATATATATATATATATATATATATATATATATATATATATATATATACAGGTGTGTAAAATCTTCCATATATTTATTGATATCTATGAAGATCAAACTCTTGTCATATATACACTAGAGAGAGAGAGAGAGAGAAAGAGAGAGAATGAGAGAGTAATAAAGAAAGATTGAGAGAATTCAGAAAGAAATACACAAGACAGATATATAATAAAACACATAAAGCATAGGCATGGAAATGTGTATTTAAAAAAGAAAAAAAATCCAAACGTAAAGTTTTCAGATTTAAAGATGTATATATCTATATACAGAGAGAGAGACATATGTAATTTATCATATGGGGAGTAGACACGGAAATTTAAAAACAATTGTTGATTTATATTATTCTTTCAAAACCAGAAAAAGGAAACTAATTAAAACATAATGAGCGGAAAATTATTTAAAAATATATATATATATATATATATATATATATAATTAACTTTTATTTTTTTGCGTTTTAAACCATATATGCGTATGAATTTATAGATTTGTATATATATATATATATATATATATATATATATATATATATATATATATAATTAACTTTTATTTTGCGTTTTAAAACCATATATGCGTATGAATTTATAGATTTGTATATATATATATATATATATATATATATATATATATATATATATATATATATATATATAATTAATATTTTATTTTTACGTTTTAAACCATATATGCGTATGAATTTATAGATTTGTATAGAAACACATATTGGGTTAATCTTCCTGTCGAATTTTCATTGAAACCTATTTGATAACGATAATTGACTGCTAAGACTCTTATATATAAATAACATTTAATTCTTAAAAAGGACCCAATACAGTTTAGAGATTTATATTATTTACTATAGGAGATTAAAACAAAAGAGCGTTAAAAATCGTATTTCAAAATGCGAAAGGCATTGTGCAGCGATTTTTAAAAAGTTTTTAATCTCCTATAATAAATTACACACACACACACACACATATATATATATATATATATATATATATATATATACTTACCCTATATAGATACATAACATATATATATATGTACATATATATATATATATATATATATATATATTTATGTGTACACACACACTGGCTGAGAACGAATGTAAATGCTAAAAATGCGTGTCAAAAATTATGAATTTTAAATATTATACATATATGGGTATTATTTGACTAATGCTAAAACTGTAAATTGATGTAAACACAAAATTTATGTCCGTTTAAATGATGATATTACTATGAAAATCTCTATTCAAATTTCATTATGATAGTCTAGGATTTTTCATTAAAATTAGATGCTTGTGAACAAATCAAATTATGCCTATGTAATAAGCTGAGTGAAATTCATCTAATGCTTTTTATCATTATTTAAAACATAGATAATAAAAAGTAATGTATTTCGTTGAAACGGACAGCCAAGGATTATTCATTTAACATATGTATGAATTTCTGGAGAATAAAGTATATAATAACAATAAACAAAATGTCTTTAGCAATTAGAAGAAATTAACAAACACTACTGTATCCATATTGTCAACTAAAAATACGTCAAATTACTTGATATAATTTCCAGTTGACAGAATGTATTCTATACCGTTTATTAAATTCTTGTAGTTTCTAAGGACACACACATACACACACACACACACACACACACACACACACACACACACACACATATATATATATATATATATATATATATATATATATATGTATATATATATAATTTATTAATAATTTCTTCAACCTCTGATTTTCTTAACATGCATAAATTTGTGTTTCTTCCAGTGACCTTTCTTTCAAACTCAGTCCCTTTAATCTAGTTATATATATTTAATTTACATATATGGCAACAATTACATTTAAATGATGTTTCTATATCGTTTTTGTGAACTGGGCAATATTCTCTATTTTCTGTATATTTAGGGGTATTTATTGCATGAAGTTACTCTTGAGATGAGTAATATCAAATAATATGTTATTATATAAATATTTAAGAATTTGGTCAATATCATGTGAGTTGCAAACTATTGTCAGACAGGAAATAAATTATAATAATAAAGATAATATACGCTGAAATACCGCCATATTCATCGCATAAAAATACATTAGAATGGTAAGGTATATGGTTATACATATGTATTAAGTAAGTAAGTCAATATATATATATATATATATATATATATATATATATATATATATATATATATATATATATATATATATATATGGGGGTGTATACACATAAAGTTAAACCTGATTGGGGGCTCCGGAAAATGTAATGTTACCCTCCCTGTCTGATCAATATTACCATTTTTCTTCCTATATTTATATATGTTACAACTTGAACTTAGTATAACTGACTAAAAAAGGATGAACATTTTTTACGGATTTTGAAATCAGTCTTTTTCTTGTCTAAATTCATGTATCTATTATGCTCATACAAGTCTCGACCAAAAAGAACTCTATATAAAATTCATTAATTTTTAAACATAATTTGGAAAATATTAAATTATTAAATCTGCAGTCGCTGGTAAAAATCGCAAGACATTGTTGATTTATTTGAGATGGAACGATCTATTGACATATGTCTCTAATTTTAATTTAAATACATTGTACTTATTTACAATTTATCTAGTTGAATTCTTCATATGATCCATTATGGTAAATAATAAGGTTAGAATAAAATGTCAATTTTACCTTACAGAAATTGAGATCTTGTAGAGGGCGGACCTATCGTAAATTTGGAAGAACATTTCATAGATCCCGGGTGAAATATGAGGCGCCTGCACCGATTATAATACATGGATATATATATATATATATATATATATATATATATATATATATATATATATATATATATATGACCTGGTGTTGAATGATTTTGAACATATAATTATATATATATATATATATATATATATATATATATATATATAAAATATATATATATAAATATATATAAATATACATAAATACATATATATATATATACATATATGTATTTATACATGTATATATGCTTACATATATATATATATATACACACACATATATATATATATATATATGTATATACATATACATATATATACACATATATACATATATACGTATATACATATACATATAATTAATATATATATATATATATATATATATATATATATATATATATATATATATATATATGATGTAAACAAAAATACAAATATTTTACATGGAGAATTGGAGAATGCCCGAAGATTTATTGACGCTAATATTTAAATTTCTGGCCTCTAGACAAACTGGATATCCCACCTCATTTTCATCTCATTTTTGTTTTTGTTTTAATTTGTTTTTATTATTTAATTATTTTATATTTTCCGCATTGCTATAGAAGCGATTTAAGAAATGTGGTGAATCTGGACGGATATTCAATGTGTTTAAGCCAGATATTTGTGTATATAATTGGCATTTAAAATTCCTTTTTTAATTAATAGTTTATTCTTTAGAAATCATTTTCAACTTCATTACGATAAAGAAGTAATGCGTTGAATGTGCTGTGTGTTATGACATTTATTACAGTTTTCCTGTAAATTCCTGATTCAGGTCTTCGGTTTTATTATTTTATTTTGTATTAATTAAATTTCTTATTTTTTAGGAGTACTTTCAATAAACGTCATATTGATTTTTTTTATTTTTGCATCTTCTCCTACACATATATAATTCCATTCGTAAGAACATTGTTTTTTTTTCTTTTGAAAGTCGAAATATAGAATTGTTTTCATTTGTCACGTTGATTTTAAAGCATCGATATTGGGAGCCAAGTGTTCTCTAATTGATAAAAACAGATTTATAATGAAATGAATGGACATCATTGCAGATATTTTCAAAATTATTGATTCATTGTATAAAAATATGCAAGAATAAGTTAGATAATGGGAAGAGATAAAATATAAAATATTTAAAAATTTCATAGTAAAATATATACACATAGACAGCTTGATCTCATATATATATATATATATATATATATATATATATATATATATATATATATATATATATATATATATATATCGATTGCTTATTTCATCTCGCTACACAAATAGATGGAAGGTATATCGGATAAGCCATGCATTAATTCAACATGGCGGCTGTATTCTGTGGTGAACTATATGTAAAGTAATTCAAAATTTAATGATCGACATACTTATTTAGCTTCATTCAAATAAAAAGAATTTTACAAATGTCTTGATTAGTTCACTAAAATTTCTGTCTAATTCAAAAGATTTTATTA
>CAHIKZ030000380.1:17500-22500 GCA_903632075.3 Acanthosepion pharaonis | reverse complement strand
ATGATGACCCAAGACTTAGCGTAAGCCACTTTTAAGACTTCAGCCGAACCTCCTAACAAAGAACAAAGCTCGATGACTACGCATGGCCATGTGTTCGTTTTTTACATTGAAGATGTACATTTCTGCCAATTCTTACCACAGAAATGGACTGTTTTATGCTTTCAGTCACTTAAATAACAGGAACATAATACACGCATATTTTATATAAGTTCTATCAGAAAAATACGCGAATCGAGGGAGTTCTCAGCGAATAATTTGTACGTATATTCTTCAGAAAAACACGCGAATATTCGGGGTTTCCACGAATAACAAGTACATATGTTCTATAGAAAAATCGGCGAATGTGTCATTCGGCGAATGCCGAATCTGTATTGTATAATATTTGTAGATATACGTGTTTGAGTGTAAACCCTTTTTAGTTAGTGTGAATTACATCTACCAACCTATTCATTCAAAACTCACAATAGAATATAGTCAACCTCCAGAGCAGACACACACACACACACATATATATATATTATAAATTAACTGATTTAAAATATGCATTTTTCGCTACACAGTTCTAACCATGTTTAAAAAATGGAAGCTAAAAGCTTCGAATTTAATTTTGTACCGAAAAAACCATATGTTAAATCAGTTAAGTTATAATATTAATGCTCTGGAAATTTACATTGAGCACTGTTTTGTAAAAATAAAAATATCTATAAGAACACCGGATTATATATCTTACTGTTCTTTCTTTTACACACACACACAATATATATAATATATATATATATATATATATATATATATATATATATATATATATATATATATATATATATAAAAAACAATAGAAAACCGCAAACGTTTTTTTAGTTGTAATGTGAGTTTGTAAAAAATATTATGCTTTATTTTCCATAATTTTACTAAACAGGTATCCGGTCTCGCGACATTCATACGTCAAAGCGTGGAGATTTCCACATATTATTAAAAATAATTATTTTTTATGTTTTTTGATTTTAAATATTCTCGATATGAGACATTCTCTTTTTAGTGTGTTAGTTACCCAAATGTCTTTCTTGAACTGGCAGTGAAAGTTATATATAAACTGATGAATATAATCAATAATTATGAATAATGATTTTTTTTTATTTTGATGTATTTATTAATTGTCATCTTAGACCACTGAAAGTGAATTTTCAGTTACTCCTGTTGTCTTCTTTGGTGCTTAAATATTACTTAATTATTTTCTTTAAATTGGGTAAATTTCATTTGTTTATTATGACTTATGAAGAGTATAGCAGATGATATTATCAGCTTTCTGGAAAACAACAATTGTTGGTGCCCAATTAAACATAATCCCCAATCTTATATTCGTCTGAAACAACACCACAGGATAAGCCGTGTTATTACGCATAAGTTCGCTAATGAGAACTTTATTTTTTCACCAAGAACAATATAAATATGAGTATGTAGAAATCTTAATGTAGCATAAGGTTATCAACAATCAGACAGAAGATGGAAATCGAATTTGAGACACACACAACGCTTATCTTTCTATCTTTCTATAACCGGTATTTAAATTATTACATAGTAATGTTGCATAGATTCTGGTTTATGAAAATACATTATTCCATAAAGAATTACAAACTAAAGTTTATTTGATACCACTACAAGGAACTGCTGACTACTTACCATAGACAAATTATGATTTTTGCTTATTTAAATATTGATTTCGGGAAGTGGATCCGGTAAAGTATTTCAGCAATCCCTGGAATATATTCACGAAAAAAAAAATGCTTAAGATCTCTCAATTTCTCATTATATGAAATTTCGTTATTTTCTAAAAGAAGTTACAGCGTCAGGGGTTTCAAGATTTAAAATTATTTTAAAAGCGTTCAATCTTTGTTTGTGTAGGGAAAACCCCAAAAATATCAATGTAATGGTAAAACGTTATTTCGTTTTATGTTCATTAACCCTTTGAGCCCTGAGCACCGCTTTACCGGCGGAGAAGAGAAATGATTTAATGCCCAGCCACCGGTTGAACGGTGGGTAGACACTTGCATCGTATTTTGCTATTGTTTGTCTTATTTGGGTAGACTGGGACACAAAGAAAAAATTCTGCTGATAGATTATACTCTCTGTGTGCTCAGAATAATGTTTATATTCTTGTAACTATACTTATATCTACCACATAGCGAATTTTGAAACAGCAGCTCAGGCAGAAGGAGTCAAATTGTTCAGGAACGCAGGGCTCAAAGGTTTATTTCTATCATTTCAAATTTTTTAAAAAAATTGAATTACTAATCCCTGCCTTCATTGTAAAAATAATAATATGGTAGGGTTAAAAGAACATGACAGAACACATGGTCTAATTACATAATGTAACTAAATTGTTATATTTAAAAGCAAACCGTTTACTAATTTGATTTTTATTTCACTTGATAAGTTAAGGTTCGACTCTAGTTACAATTTTTTCTATATATATAAATAAATATGTGTAGTACTTCGAAAAATTAATATATTTTTAAAAGTAGGATTGAGAAATTCACGCCAAACTTTTCAAATTTGACAAATGTAGAACGTTTCAGGATTTAACTGAAACCGATTTGATTGTTTTTCGGCGTTCAAGGAATATTCAGATAAGAAAAAAATATCATTTATGAAAAATTTTCATTTATCAAATTTGTATATATATATATATATATATATATATATATATATATATATATATAGATATATATATAGATAGATAGATAGATAGATAGATAGATATATTGCACATCAGATGCGTGTATTAATGAAATATATAATTTATGATAATAATAAAAAGAATTATTTTCCTCACTGGGATCGCAACCAAAAGAATGGCTTCAAAATACCTTAAATCTAATTTTTATTACGAACAAACAAGGGTTGGACGTATAGCGTATATATATATATATATATATATATATATATATATATATATATATATATATATATATATATATATATAGACAAAATACACAGACATACACAGACACACACAAACACACACGCACAAACACACACACACACACACACATATATATATATATATATATATATATATATATATATATATATATATATATACAGAGATATTTTCATTTATTTGTTTAAACGTTATTTTTAAATGGAGATTCATATTTGAGTAGATGCTTTGTTTTTATTTATTTATTAAACAATATATTTATTTACATCTACCGTCCTGAATATTCGAGAAACTTTATTAGAGAACTATGCGTACCTCGACATCTTTTTCTAACAAGATTTCTCGTATAGTGGGGATGCCAGATATAAATAGATATATTTTTATTAAATAAATAACAACAAAGCATCTACCTCAATATGAGCATCCATTTTAAACGAACGTTTAAACAAATAATATATATATATATATATTATTTTTATCATTATTTTTATAAGTGATAAGAACATTTATTAAAAGTAAAGAACATGATACGAAATCATAAATACAGTTCGTTAAAGTTCATTTGAACTTGTAAGTAATGTTGGTTATTTTTTGGTTTCAATTTTCAGGTTTGTTGTTAATTTTTGTGATAAAATTATCAGTGTTACATTCTTTGTAATAGATAATTTAATTTTCTTGTTCGCGTCGACTTTATGATATTTCTAATTGAAAATATCTCATACTTATAACTGTGTGATTTGGCTTTTGTAAAATACGTTAAGGTTATTGTTTTTGTCTGGATGTTCAATATCGTTAGTAATTACTTTGGAAGAATTAATCTAATCAGGATGCCGATGAAGTAGTTAGAAAAATCATTGTTAACAAGTCTCTGTTTTGCATTATTAAATTATTTAAGAAAATTAGGCGAGAGGATGAATTCTCGTGTGCTCCATTTCGGACATTTTTTTATAAATATTAATAATAATTATCCATTAACCCCAACCCACGATAGCACAATGTTGAGTTTCATGCAAAGGTAATCTTGGATTGCTGACTGAAAACATCCCCTTGCTTAATATAATATTGTTATTACTAAATTTTCATAAGAGAGTACTCATATAAAATGCAAATTTTATTGTAACCAAATTATATACAATGATGTAAACTATGCAATATAAGTAAACAATTCAACTCGAAAAAACTGAAATTAAATACAATGTATCTAAATACAAATTAGAGACATGTCATAATAGATCGTTCCATCATAAATAATCAACAATGTTTTGCAGCAAATTATAACATCAATTTGAAATTTTCTCTTGATAATTCTGGAATAATTTTAACATCTTCAACATTATGGATAAAATAGTGAATTTTATATAGTGAATTTTATAAAGTGTTTTTTCAAGACATAGCATGTACAAATGTACTTACATATTCATTACAGTCGAGAGATCGAGAACATTCATTTATTAATAAATATATAAGAATAATTTGTTGGAAATAATATTTGGCAAAACTACAAAGGTCCGCATATTCGGTGATTAAATTCGGATCACTTGTTTACAACTGACAACCAGCGAACGTGAAATTATATTACATCCTGCGCCTTTTGCAGATCAACTAATAATAAGGGGAGTTAAATCTATAAAACTTAAAAGTATATTAAATATATTCTACACAGACATTCACCACTGGCTGTTGACCTCGATGTCCACTTTTATATTTACATTCGCTTTATCTCTGACATTGAGCATTTCATTTATCTCGTAAATATAGCATACCTTAAAATACAGTATCATTATATATATATATATATATATATATATATATATATATATTTATATATATATATTTAGACAAAAATTCTCTTTTACGCATGTCGGATTAAATAAATTACATATATTATTTCTGCTTATTTTTAATAATATCTTTTCATACTCACGGCTAACCTTCTGCGCTTTTCAATTAATTGATGTAAAAAAAAATTGCTATAACTAAGAAAATCGTTTTTCTTTTCCATTTCCCAAGTACATCGGAAAGTAAAAAAATAAAAAAATACAGTAATGGCTATCAAAAA
>CAHIKZ030000380.1:0-15000 GCA_903632075.3 Acanthosepion pharaonis | reverse complement strand
TTGCCTGATGAAGGTCACGAGACCGGAAACCCGTGTGCCAAAATTCTGGAAACTAAAGCATAATTTTTTTTTTTTTAAATAAAAGCTACAATACAACCAAAAAACTTTTGCGGTTTCTCTCTTCTTTTTAATATACACACTTTTCTCTCGTTGGAGCTAATATAAACTCTTCCGTTTATATATATATATATATATATATATATATATAAATATATATATATATATATAGAGAGAGAGAGATAGAGAAAGATGGAGAGGGAGAGAGATGGAGAGAGGTAAACAGGGAGAGAGATAATAATATCAAATGCGTAAGTGGTAAGGATATTCCAAGTAGGTTTTTTAATATAAAACATTAAAAAATAGGTCTATGAAGACAGATCAATGTATTTATATAAAAGAAAATATGATATAAATGAAGACTGAAAAAAATATATCATCGATGAATCCGGTAATAAATTTATATTGACTGATACATTTTTAATATCCACCTCATCAGATCGAAATTAAAAAAGGATTGTAATTTATCCAGACAATTTATTAAAATTATTTTAAAATTAAATCACAAGAGAAAAAGAAGTAAATGTCTAAATTAATTGACATAGAATATTTTCCTGGGGATTTACCTTATTGAAGAGAGGAGTGAGGGACAGAAAAAGAAAAGCAATGTTCAATGAGCAGGGATAGGTGGTGGGAGTACAAGTGACAGCTAGTGAAATACATTGAAATTAAATCAAAATTTACATCGTCATCTTCATCTAAACTACGTCAATATAATAATCATCATCATATATATATAGAAAGTAAAAAATAATAATATCATATACAAAAACTTAAATTCTTTATATATAATTCATATTCATAATTATAAAAGTACATCGTATATGAACATTTATGTGTGATATATATATATATATATATATATATATATATATATACATATACACATATACATACATATAAACGCCTAGATACATAACCAGACATAAATACCCCACATATTATATGTTTATGTATGTGTATGTATTTTTATATCTATGCATATATATATATATATATATATATATATATATGTATACATTTGTGTATATAAGTATGTATGTATGTATGTGCATTAATTTTATATATATATTTTACTTCTGTTTGTATGGATGTGTATATTTGTTCATCATATATATATATATATATATATATACACATATATATGTGTGTGTGTGTGTGTGTATATATATATATATATATATATAAATACATTATAGACTCACATGCACACACACACACACACACATACACACACACACACACACACATATATATATATATATATATATATATATATATATATATATATATACACACACACACACATAGGGACTCCCTGCTCATTGTGCTGACACCTCATTTTTTCTTCCGCCAGCTCCTCTCCTCAATAATATAAATCTACAGGAAATTTTTTCTAGGTAAATTAATTTTCATTACTCCTTTGATTTAATTTTGAAATAATCTTTAATAACTTTGCTGCATAAACTTGAACCAATTTGTAATGATGATAATTTATTTGATGAGTCATATTAAACAAATATCTGTTGCAATATATTTATTACTGAAATCTTCGATGATGTGTTTACTTATTTTTTCTTGATACATACATATATATATATATATATATATATATATATATATATATATATATAAACACATAAATATATTATTAGAAAAGATTTTACATATTGATAGAAAATAAATTTAGTAAACTGAATATACATATATATATATATATATATATATATATATATATATATATATATATATAGAGAGAGAGAGAGAGAGAGAAGAGAATAAAAAGAGAGACAGATAATAAGAGAGAGTGAGGGATAGAGGAGAGATAGAAAAAGTGAAAGTAGATAAGTTACAGAATACACAGAGAATTTCTTTCGGGTTCTATATGCAAATAGCATGTGTAGTTCTTTAAAAGTTCACGAATATTTACCGGGTATATTTTAAAAAGTACCCACTGCCAGCCCGGCTTTTTTTAAAAAAACAAAAAAACAAAAAATAACGCATCACTTCCTTTATTAAGGCTCGAACCCGAATATCAGGCAATGAAAAAATATGTAGATGATTTTTCCACCAATCATGGATAGATATATGTATCTACCGCTTTTGCTAGATAGATATGAACAATGAGACCGAGAGGTAGAGAGTGCGAGAGAGAGAGAAATAGAGAGAGAGAGAGAGAAAGGGAAAGAGTACGAGAGAGAAAGTGAGATAGAGAGAAGAGGAGAGAATGTGAGGTCTGCCAGAGGGTGAGAGAATTCCATGTTCATCACTTTAAACATTTCACAGAAGAGCATCCCCGCTCATCTCCAAATAATAGCTTAATAGCTACAAAAGGAAAGGATTTCAGGGCAAAGAATAACCTTTAGATTTAAAAGCACAACAAATAGACGGGATTGAATCCTTTGAAGATTGAGAAAGAATTTCGTCTGAATAGTGAATTCTAATATCAATGCCAAAATTGCATCTTTTATACTTTATTTAATGTATTATATGCAGTTTTTTTACGTTAAATTGGATTTTTCTTTAATTATTTTTTGTGCTCCATATTGATTACGCGATATCGATCTTTTAGAATGGAAGCAGTAAAGAAAGAAAGAAATAAATCGATTTATGTCATAGAACACTATTGATTGTTTAGACTATACTGGGCTACAACATATAATGTTAAATGCGCACACAAGCACTATTCCGTATCTTGCAACTGATGTAAAATATTGAATACCTATATTACTGAAAGAAAATATATCCGTTATTGTATCTAGCTGTACATACCAGTATTATTACTATTATTATTATTATTATTGTGTTATTTTATCTACTTTTGCAAGGCGTAACGAAATTAGCTTGCTACAAAAAAATGAACACTATCTCTCTCTCTCTCTCTCTCTCTCTCTCTCTCTCTCTCTCTCTATCTATCTATCTCTCTATATATATATATATATATATATATATATATATACGGTTTGGGTATGGAAATTAAGACTGCATGGTGAATATGAGTTTCACACGTCAAGTCATGTTTAGGCATACTTTGAAGAATGCTTAAGGCATGAGATAGAGAATTCCATAGAGAGAGAATCATTTGAAGCGTGAAAAGAGGCTCTGCCACCATTGTCTCTGTCTACAAAAGCTTTTTCTCTTTCGTTCTCCCTCTGATATTGAACACTCTTTCCCAGAAATGTAGAAAATTTTCCACACTTTATGTGTGTGTGCATGTTTGATTGTATATATAAGAGAGAGTATCGAAAATTTTTCGACTTAGCCATAAAGGCATTCAAACTAATTTTAATATTTAGTCACTTATTCAGAATTTATAGTGAGTGTTATATAAACAACAGAATTACACAACTTTTAATGGGGTAACTGGACATGCGATATTTCGTAAGTTTAGCATAGTATGCAACAATGCTAAAATAAAAAAGAAGGTTATATTATATCTATTTGGGATATGAAAGTGGGGGTGCAACTCTACGGATATTCAGACTTAGAATTCATGTTTTTTTATCTGAGACCGAACCGAAGCTTCTAGCCTCAAAGCAAAATCAACAATACTTTCAACGACAATCAAAGCCCGATTATATAATAACTTTATAAATAAAAGGAACTATGTGGGTTAATTTGAAATAATGAGACGCAAGTTCGAATCCTGCCGGAGAGTGCATATTTTTTTTTAATAAAATTTCTCGAATTTTCAGGCCGTTAAACGAAAATAAGTAAATATATTGTTTAATAAATAAACGGAGCGGCTGTTCAAACATGGGTATCCACTAAAAATAACGTTTACGTAATAACATATGTCGGATTAATAAATAAAATTCATCTCTTCTTTAGAAATTGCTTTCTTTATTTTAGGATATGAATCTGTGCATATATGTACCTTTCGAGCGTCTGAGAAACATTTCTATTTATAAAGCACTATTCAACTTTGTTTGATCATCGATGCATGGGTTAATATATATAGTTTAAATATTTTCTAATTTGATGTATTTTTATTTACCCATACGTCTCCCAATTATCCGAAAAAAAAAGAGTAGTATGTATATATCATAGAAAGAAAACAATATTATAGAAATAAAGATAAATAATATACTTGTCGAAAGATGTAGAGTGGTATAAAATGGCCTTCATCTTCCACACCTCCAATACCATCAAAGGCACCAGGAACTTTGTGTGTATCACCGTGGATATTTCTGTGGCATCCGCACAGATCCGCCTATAATATCTTACCGGAATAATTCTAGATACAAGTTCAAACTAGACATCAATGAAGACAGAGGTTAATCCCTACCATAGAATGCAGGAGTAAGGGAACTTACGACTGCATTCATTAATGTAAGTGTGGGAAGAGAATGTTGGACAGATAAATAAAATCCTTAAGCTGTATTTGGTAGTGTCACAAACATAGCAGAGAGAATGTCAGGTCCACGTTGTGTTATGATATCACTGAACCGACAGTCCCAATCATTTATATATGGATATCGGCGTTGATAAACTGAATTCGAATTTCTGCTGAAACTTTGTGTTTACAGTAACACCGTTAGTAAAGGATATTAATCGTATATCTTCACGCATTGTCAGGTCGTTTGTTACCTTGAGAAAATACCTCTTCGTTGCCAAAAATGCTGACAAACAGATTGAGGAAATGTGCAATCGGACAAATGAAACCCTCGTTACTGTTTAGATGTGATATAAAAAATTCCCTTTTTTGTTCCTCAACGACACGATTTGTTTTTTTTATTTTTGGTGTTCTTTTTTTTTTTGTTCTTCATTTTTCTTTTTTTTTGCAAAGAGCGCGTGGAAACGAAATAGCTGACAGATTACAATGTGTTTAATATCTTTACTAATTCTTGAATGCTTTATTGGACTTTGTTTTTTCATCAATAACGAGTGTTTCATTATCAAAGTCTGATGAATGCCAACGTCTAGATTCATCGTCCAACGATATTTCTCAAAAAGGAAAAAAGAATCCTACTTACCGGTCAGTTATGAATTCTTGACATTAAACACTACATATTTTCCTAGATATCTCCATAGTGTTATTTCCTTATTTGAAATCCTATAACATTATGTGACGAAAATGCTTTTTCAATTTACAAATCTACAAATTCAATATTGCAGTCACATCCCGTCTGGTGTTTCTGCTATCTATTTAGAGAATCTTGATAAAATGCAAAGAATTTGAAAAAAATATTGGTCCTGACATGGCATCTCGGCTTCATTTACTTTGTCGTTGCAGTAAGGTAGTTTCTCTGTGCATTTCTATCAATATTTTCATTGTAATTGTTTTGATGAGCTTTACTCTTTGGTACCTAGATATTATAAATTTTACGGGCAGTACTAGAGGCCAAGCAAGGTCTCGTAATTTTATATTTAAAGTAGCTAGATGTAAACGTATGTTCTTTGCTAGTATTTTTCCTCTCGCACTTCTCGCTTGCGTTCCAGTTAATTTTCATCTTCAAAAATTTAAATGTAATGCCAATCGTTGTCTCCTGTTGTCTTAATTCTTGTTCCATATATTTAATAATGTTTTCTTTTTTATATTCATTCACGCTCAGTAATACTTTGCTTCTTAGTGAATATATTGCCTTACTTGAGGATGAAATGATTAAAAAGAATATCAGTAGAGTTAAGACAAGTATATGTAATCCACTGAGTTCGCTGCCACTGCTGTGTCAAAGTAAATAAATGTTAGACTATTCTATATATATTCTTAACTGCCACATATGATAAGTAGTGAGTATAATACATTCGTAGCCCAAAAAGGAATTTACATAGGACAATACCTTAATGGTCGGGACAAGAGGGTCAGTTAACGTTTGTATCTATTTTCTTTTTCGGCTATTAGCGAGTGTATAGATGTTCATTTTTATTGTACATTCCACTTGTTGCGATGATATATATTGTAATAAACGTGAACACTTCAGGAAATATGCTAATGAAATAATAATAGTCATTCTACATCAGTCCAAATAGAAACATTGAATATTTATATATTTCTGCCATCGAGTTACAAAGTTTTGGGGTTTGCCAATAAAACTCTAGGGGTTTGAACGCCAAGAAATCGTTGAATGTAGTATCTGCATGTTCTATGGAACGGAATGTCTTTAGGCTTAAGAAATTGTTAAGATGCTTGAAATAGTTGTAGTCAATGGGTAAGTGATCAGGGGAATATAATGTCTGTGCCAAAGTTTCGTATCCCAATTTGGTGAATATCTGAAGTGTTATCCTGACAACATGTAGCTTAGCATTGTTTTGGTTATCATTCGATAATAAAAAAAATACACATGTGTAAACGTTATCACCATTCACGTTTATTTATTTACCTTTTGTTCATAAATAATTTCTTCATGTTTTTTCAAAAGTCTTCTTCATGTTGTTATACACGAATGTGAAATTATACAAAAGCCCTCGTTGATTAATTAGGCACCGGTCTTAATTTGCTTAACTGAATGCGCATTTTCTCCAGTTGATGGCAGTAAACGTTGCAGTGATGCTCTGGTTGTAATGGATAACGCAAATGGCGGGCCAGGTCATAATCTTCTTGGTGCAATTTCGGAAATTATTTGAGTCTATAGTTATGTTCAAGTCATGTTCGTTACGATAGCCATAAAAGATGCATGTATCATAATAAGTCTCTACTGAATCCGGAAATGGATCATTCGAATTTTGTAGATGCAGCATTGGGCATACTTCAAAATGTCGACCTCTTGGATCTTCACTGAGTTAAAGTGGAATCCATTTCTCGTTGCTAATTGTCTTGAGTCCGTGATATCACTGAAATTCCCAATATCTGCGACAGCGTGTTTTGTTCGATTAGAGTTTTCACAGGTCGATTGTTAATTGCAGATGGACGTCCACTACGATCTTCATTTTCAAGATGCGTATCCACAATGCGGAACTTCAGCAACTAGTGATATAGTCTCCTTTTGTAAGTTGAACCTTTAAGCCATACACTTTTAATGTTTGTATCAATTTGAGACGCATTGTGACAAAGCTTGAATTCATGCATAAGAGAAATACATGTCTTCATTTTTCATGTTGAAGATGAGGGTATATAATATTTAAAGTAAATTCTGAAAGATTTAACTGAGTGATTAGAACGTTCGCTTTCTGACCATGTTACCCGGGTTCGAATCTCACCACGGTTGATTTGTCAGACATTAGACTTCCTAATGTTATCGGTCGGGATGGGAGGGGGCGATCTCTGAGTACGGCACCTTTGGAAATTGCTGAAATACCATACCACGGGTTGGCTCAAGACTTGTGAGTGAAATTGGGTAGACGTAAGCCTTGAGGACCGTTAATAGCTGTGCTAGGAGAAAATCACAAGTCATCGTGACCCAGGGTTTGAGTGTGCAGGCTTTGTTCTTACTGTTGATCAAGCTAGATATCACGCTCTTTTCCAGAAACTATAACTAAGGCCCGCTGATCATAGCTGAGCAATAACCCAGAGGTTAAATCTGTGGGTTTTGAAATAACAACAATGTGCCTGAGCGATCGTCTGCTAAAGTCGGGTAACCGCGAATACGAGTGGCCAACTATTATATATATATATATATATATATATATATATATATATATATATATATATATATATATATATATACAGTAGCGAGCATAAAGATCAGAACGATGTTAAGAAAAAGTCTAAATGTGAAATAACTTTTTATTTTAAAGCTTCAAAGAACATTTTATCAAGGAAAAATAAGGATATAAAAGTAAATTATATAATTCCAAAATATAAAGCGAAATAAACGTATTTTGATAGAGTTATAAGAATAATTATATAACATTCGAAAAAATGGATGACAAAAAACATTAAAACAATTACATAAATCCATAAAATTTAATAATTATTTTGTATTATTGAAAAATTTTTAGGGTAAGAATATAAAATAGGGTATTTTACTAAATTACACCGACTCTTTACTAGCTCTTGCATTGTGAACATGGCGAACAAAATCTGTTACGTGAATGGAAATTAGAAAACTGATAGTCAAGTTATGTAATGAAGATAAACCCTCGATTGGGGATATCTCAAAGACTGTGGGAAAATCTAGGTCTTTTTTATAGTATTTTAAGAAAACTTTAGGAAACTGGGTCATGTGAAGCCAAGAAACCACCTGGCAGGCCTAGGAAAACTACTGCAAGGGAAGACAGATGGATTGGTAATGAATCAAAAAATGATCGATTTGCGACAGCAACCTCTATCTCTAAAAGAGCTAATGCTAACGTTGGCTTTCAAATATCAAGTCACACTATTTCCCGAAGACTTAATGAAATAAATTTGAACAGTCGAATAACCTCTACGAAACCTTACATTTCTAAAAAGAATCAAATGAGCCAATTGAAATTTGTCACTGAACACGTCATATGGACAGAAGCAAAGTAGGATTGTGTTCATTTCAGCGATGTGTCAATGTTTAAAATATTCGGCTGTGAAGGGAGAAGGTTAGATCGACGCAGTCCTAAGGAACGATATTCGCCTCAGGGCACTAAAGGCAGCGTTAAATTTGGAGGAGGAAGTGTGATGGTGTTTGGCATGATTTCATCTGCTGGTACGGGACCTCTTGTTAGGCTACACGGTAAAATTAACGCAACTGTATACAAAGTGTTATTGAAGAAACATCTTGTACCTAATTTGAGAACTGCAATTAATCAACCAGCTCTATTTATGCAAAATAACGCGCCATGTCACACAACGAATCTGTTAAGACACTCTTTCTGAGTAGGATGTTACTGTTATGGAGTGGCCTGCTCAAAGACCAGACATGAATCCTATTGAGAATGTTTCGAAGTTACTAAATGAATGAGCTAAGGAAAAGAAACCAACAAACGTCGAAGAACTATGGACTAATTTGAAAGAAAAATGGAAGAAAATATCCGTTAATGAATGCAAGACATTAATTCGCTCATGTAGCAAAAGATGTCAAGCTGTTATTGCAAGTAAAAGTGTATATATCAAGTACTAATGAATTATGAACGCCATTTTCATTTGGATATGATGTATCCATTATAATAGTATGATTTTTTAAATCGTTCTGATGTTTTTGATCATCTATTTTTTTCGAATGTTATATACTTATTCTTATAACTTTATCAAAATAAGTTTATTGAGCTTTATATTTTGGAATTATATAATTTACTTTTATATCCTTATTTTTCCTTGATAAAATGTTCTTTGAAGCTTTAAAATAAAAAGTTATTTCATATTTAGACTTTTTCTTAACATCATTCTGATCTTTATGCTCGCTAGTGTATATATATATATATATATATATATATATATATATAATTAAGAATGAGGACACAATAATAATTAAGAATGAATAATATATTTTTGGGCAATTATATTAATATAATACAACGGAATTAAATGTGTTATTTCCAAACCGGATATTTTCAGAACAAACTAATAAAACATATGCCGGGATGGGGAGGGGGGCACAGCGATCAAAACGTTGTGATAAGTACAACAAAAATGAGGACAACAGTCTGAATATAAATAGTGTAAATAAAATAAACTTATATTTGTCTCCTAATTCAGAAATGCGTTTCCTTTTCCACTATCCGATAATCTAAAGAGATGATTATGCGACCGCTCAAAAAAACAAGTGAGCACATGAATTTGTAAGTCACTAGAAAACAGCGAAATAAATTATGTTTTATATATATATATATATATATATATATATATATATATATATATATATATATATATATATATATATATACCTTCTTCCCCCACCCCAATTTTTAAAACCTATATTGAATTTTTTATTTTTTTTCTTCCTCTTTTAATATTAAACCCATTCTCTTTTCTTTCTTTCCTCTCCCTTTTCCTTTTGTCTGGACAAATTGACTCCATTTATTAAGAAAACGTCGGTCTGAAGATATGAATTTTTATATTCATGAAATTATACCGAATGAACTTTTAAGGATTCTGTACTGTCAATTTAATTAGAAAACAGGCAACCTTTAGGGTCCATTGTTCAAGGTACCCTTAAGCTTATCTGTTTTCTATTTAAATTGAATTATTAATTGCTCTGGATTGAAATTGAGCTCTCTGGATTACATCCTCCTTGGGATTATCCATACGAATTACCAAACTTTTCATCGCCTAACTATATATATATATATATATATATATATATATATATATATATTCTTGATCAGTTCGGTGGTATATCGAAATCTTTTTTATTTGTGCTCTCATATTGCGGTGGATTATGTTAAGCCCAGTAAATAACTACACAGAATTCTGGATCTGTAGTTAAAAACTATGAAAACTCATTCTGTTAGGAAAAAAAAACTGTAATATCCTCAGCTGATACAATGTTATCATTTAATGATCAAAAATACACATGTGTAAACGTTATCAAACTGAATATTTTTTATGCTTAAATTATGTGGACTGACATAGAGGTAACTAAACTGATAGGACAAATGTATATAAAGAAAATGGTAAATGGTATCACCGTAACTTAACGTTCTGGAAATGCGCAGACCGATATAAATTGTGCCCTAACATCTGGTAAATCAGTTAATGGTACCAGTAGGTTTGAATATTCCATATATGACATTATCCTGGCATTTGATATCCATCAATTGACAGTGTGTGCCTGAGTACCGTATACGTAACTGACGAAAGGCGTTAATAGCCCTCTGCGATTATAGCCCTCGAGAACTATCACCCAGTGGCAGGTGTCTAGAATTTTCGGTGGTAACAGATAAGCAACACCAGTTGAAGTCACCTCTAGGTGCTACCAGAGGCATAGCCAGCAGGTCAATTGTGTTTAACATACATTGGACATGGGAGCCAAAGACTGACATTGTTACCCTTGGTAACATTACAACGTATACAACACTTATGCGAGGTTTGAATAATTTGCAACTGTACAGTAACTCCATTTACTCCAAAAACAATGGATTATTCCATCAGAATAATGGACAGATTTATTGAATTCAAATAGCATATTGTTGATTAGAGGTGAACACTTGGGAATTACACATTCAACAGGCAGCTGTGGCGTGTAGATGTTTGGTGATGCCTCCTTTTTTTATATGAACCTAAGGTTCAGATAGGGGTGGATGCTACCGTGATCCTGCTTATCAAACAACGCATCCATCTTCACACCATCTTGTACGACGGCAGGGCACTTGTACAATGAAGAGACAATTTCAAAAGCTATATTTTCATTTCACTTTTTAAGTTGATGCCCTGTCAATAGCCGTCGCACCCTTTGCACATTTCTGCACGGTACTGCTTGGTATAAACCCGATTGAAAACGCATGGAACACGACGGAGATATTTAAGGTACAAGTATCAAGATCTGTTGACTCCTATCAAAACAGACTTACTTAACATCACTGTGGAGGTCTTTCGACTATTTGTAAAATGAATGTCAAAATGTGTTGCGACACTTCACCGAGATACACGCTACTTAGCACTTACCCTATGATAAATGAGTGGCCGAATGGCTAGAACGTTATGCATCCGAACATGGAGCCTGTGGTCAATTAGTCAAGGAGGTAACTTTTTGATAATATCGCCTTTAAGTTGATGTTCTCAGCGGGCAGTCGTCGCCTTGGGAATGGTGTAAAAAGCATATGATGTTTTGCGTAGACGAAAAGAGTTCGGAATTTCTCGATGCTTTTTTTTTTTTTTTTTTGCAAATATTTAATTCCAAGTCCTCAATTAATGGACAGATAGAAATATTTTAGACTTTCTCAGTAATTTATTTTGAAGACACCTTTCTTCAGCAGCCTGGCCAATTGTGAGGATTTATGGACCTGGTAAACGAGAAATGGCTGAAAGAAAAATGTCACGTGATTTAGAAATCATCCCTTTATCTTTTTTTCACGTGAGGGTATTGCATGAATTGTGTTGAGATATAGACGTAAATATAATATTAAATCTTGATTTAGAAATTGTTTTTATTAGCTTTTATAGATCACGCCTTTAACTTAAACGTTTTTATCCATAATAATCTCACCAACTTAAATTTTTTTACAGTATTTACATTAGTCGGACTATAGTCCACATCTTTGTCGCCATATTTACAAAGATGAGGACAATAGTCCGACTAATGTAAATACTATACATAATACCTCATCTCAGAAATATAGACAGACTCTTAAATTTTTTATGGATGCACGGAGGAGGAGATAAAATTATTTATATCATTCATATTTTAACTAGTGGCTTCATCTTTGTTGTTGTTATCACAACGTTTTAGCCGTTGTGCCATCCGGCCTTCCTCGGGTGTATATTGATCTGGTTAAACTACACGGAATTCTTAAATGAATTACTGACTTAATTTACGTGGAAAAACTGTTCCACTGCACGTCTAGGATATATATATATATATATATATATATATATATATATATATACACACACCTGAGAAAGACCGAGAGGTACAACGATTAAAACAAAGGTGAGGGCAATAGTCCACAGATAAATAGTGTAGATACGGTTCTTGTTGTTGCAAAATTATTGCACTGGCCAACTTTCCAAATCTGAGCGAATGACCAATGTTTAAAAATATTTAGAACTAGTTTCTTGGTTGCTCTAAAAACCCTTTCAAACTCCCGCCTTACACGCGAGCGTTGTTTTTTTTTTAGTGCATAAATGTGTTTTTGTTGCTATAATTGTTATTCTTTACAGAAACAATGAATAATAACCGGCCGAGATTGAAAAGTCCTGCTAAAGAAAACTTGTTTAAACAGGAATCGAAATTGTACACAATTTTCCACCAGGGAAGCTGTTTATAACTGAAATTCCCCTTACCAATTCGGCCGCGGTGGCCTCCTTGATAGAGGAGGATTTGATTTAGCAAATTCAGGAATGCATATTTCTCGGATGAACTTTTATGGATCTGTATCTGCCAGCTTCAGTTTTTCAACCGAAACATGAACATCAGTAAATAAGATATAGTCTCGTTAAAAAAAGAAATTAATATATATACATATATATATATATATATATATATATATATATATATATATATATATATATATATGTGTGTGTGTGTGTGTGTGTGTGTGTGTGTGTATACAAAAAGTTATTCAAACATTATACATATATATATATATATATATATATATATATACAACAGTTATTCAATACGACAGTTATTCAATATAACAGTTATTCCAACATTATATATATATATATATATATATATATATATATATATATATATATATATATATAATGTTTGAATAACTGTTTGTATATAAACTTACAAAACACACATGGATTGCATTCATCTGTGTATATATGTCTGTATATATAAAGGTTTTTGAGTTTAGATATGAGTTTGTATATTTGAAATATTTATATCTCTATCGATGTTCTTTGTAGTTTGGAGATTATGTCTTAGATCGTAATTTCATTCAAACCAATTTTATTTGATGTCAGCCATCCATATTTAACTGAGGAATGATTAGATTCACTAAACCATAGATAAAAACGATTCTGTTGATATGAATGATAATAATTTGTTGATTCTTTTTTCTTTTTTTTTTCTCGATTCCCTTTTGTGTTTTTCACCTTCAT
This sequence comes from Acanthosepion pharaonis, assembly GCA_903632075.3. Classification (NCBI taxonomy): domain Eukaryota; kingdom Metazoa; phylum Mollusca; class Cephalopoda; order Sepiida; family Sepiidae; genus Acanthosepion; species Acanthosepion pharaonis. The sequence continues at coordinate 1,379 of CAHIKZ030000380.1, read as the reverse complement.
TCTCATCCTGTTGCCTTCCCTTAACAAAGGCTTAAAACGAATATGCTGATTAGAGTTCTCAAAGTTTACAACACATTTTATAAAAACTTAGGAGTTTCGTCTTAATAGATTCGTGTGAAAAATATATAAGTATATATTTACTGATATTCTGATATTTCACAACATCAGAAGTATGCAAAACTCTCTCTCTCCCACTCTCTCTCTCTTTACATATATATATATATATATATATATATATATATATATATATATATATATATAATATGACATAAAGGCCTCTGATATTACATGGTTATAATTTATTACATTGAAATCGTAATCACGATCCAATTCATCCGACCTACAAATTAAAAAAAAAATTGAATTTGTAGGTCTGATGGAATATTAGTGTTTGAGCCTTTTTTTTTATTTTATATTCTTACTCTGTCCTGGACATTAAGTTCAACCAGGATTCTATCCTCTTGGGTATATATATATAGGCCAATTCCTTTGTTTTTATTGTTCACTGAAAACATTTGGAATAAAGATAAAATTATGAATATGAGAGAAACTTTCAGATTTTCAGCTTTTTTTTTCCCTGTAGTTTTATTTCGATGGGTTAAACAACTTAGGACATACCACCTTTTTTTTTTTTTTTTTTGACCGACCCATTTTTGAAATGAGCAAAGCTATTTAAACAAATAACTAACAGTTGTTTCTCGTTGGTCAGGTACTGCTATTTAGGTTGATTGTTTAAGCATTAAGTATCGCTGAATGACCACTTTTGGTTTTAAGCTTGGCTTTAAAATATAATTGCTGCATTTCTTGTTAAAAAGAATAAACCAGCATAAAGATGAGTCAGCAGTCGAGAGTAGAAAATCAATCTCTTTCAAAGCTGAGAAAAGAAGGAAAATTGATCAGAGCCGTTGTACAAAACATTGGGCATAGCCAACAAAACAATATGGAATCTCCTGAAAATAAAGAAACTACTGGTGTATTGAAAAACAGACATAGAACGGAAAAGAACAAGTGACATCAACATCCTCCACAGTGAAGGGTGAAGGTTTCACAACCCATCATTCGAAGAAAGCTTGGAGAGCAGAAATATCCGACAAGATGCAAACCTCTCATCAGCAGACAGAATTGGAAGGACATATTGGAATTTGCAAGGAAGTACAGAGATGAGTTAAAAAAGTTCTAGAATAAAGTTTTATGAACTGATCATACCAAGATTAATCTCTACCAAAATGATGGAAAGACCAAAGTGGGGAGAGAGAAAGGATTTCCTTATGATGCAAAGTAAACAAGCTCATCTGTGAAGCATGATGCAGGTAGTGCCTTGGCTTGAGCTTGCATGGTTGCTTCTCAAACAGGCTCTTTCATATTTATTGATGGAAGCA
>CAHIKZ030000379.1:1390000-1396661 GCA_903632075.3 Acanthosepion pharaonis | reverse complement strand
AATATCGGTGTCTATGTAGTCCACCACTAGCAGTGGTTTACCTACTTCACGCCGCTGGCGAGTATTGTATTTTGTTGATGTCATAAAGATTACCATTTCATTTCTAACCTCCATTTTGGTTATTCCTCATTCATTACCTCCTCCTAGGTTACAACACCCACCTAGTGGATTAAAGTGTTAGTTTGTGAATTTAGTGATATAACAATTGTGTGTTCAATCCCTGGGCTAGGCAATGTGTACTTTGAAATTACTATATATAAGAACTAGACCAGATCACCCTAGACATGATTAAACCGCTCTTAGTGTAATCTCAAGAACTGTTAACCAAATATCTGCATTTCTACCAATTTCCATTCCTTCTCTGACACTCAATGCCCATGTCTATGTATATTTGATCTAGTTCTTAATTTTAATTCTGTTTACTTAAGTCTAAGTGCACTCTACTCGACCCAGAGATTGAACTCTCAAATAGGATGTCACCAGATTCACGAACCGAAGCTTTAAGGCAGTAGGCTATTATCCCACGAGAAACCGTGGAAATGGGGAGAGGAATTACTGATTAATACTAAAAATAAGAACTAGACGAGATATCCTTAATATCCTGCCACCGTAGATTCAGTTTGGTATTCCCTGTAGGCTACCCGGATTTATATATACCTGATGAAGGCCTCTAGGAATAACGACCAAAGCAAAAATTATGACAACAGTTCGAATATAAATAGTGTAGATAATAATGCAACGATATATTATCAATACTTTTTAAATTTTGCCATCAGAATTATTTGTGAAACCCAATCTCGTTTTCACGAGCGAATTTCGCTAAAACTTGGCCAGTCAAATACTGTCGACAAAGATATTGCTTTATGGCGGCTCCAAGATTCTCGCTGAGATTGGAATTCAATACAGAACTTCCGAGCTACGTGCCAATTTCAACTTATGAAGAAAAGTAGTCAGAGTTTTCAACCCTATACGCGACTTCGTCCGTAGCCCTGTTTATTTTCAGCACACAGTTGACCATCTAACTTTACAGAATGACGGATATCTTGTCTGTGTGTATGTGAAGATCTCACAACCCCCCCAAAGATATATGATTGTCAATAGCATTAAAATAAATACACATGTCAGTCCGAAAGATCCAACTGAAAAAAAAAATGTCAGTTTTATTAAGAAATGTCTCCTGTCTTCTAAATGTATATTTTCTCTTGCATTATCACGCATATAAACACTCATAGTGAGTTTTTTTCTGATCTAGTATCAATTACAATAACAAAAAGAAATATTTTTTAAAAAGTCATTAATTGAAAATATGAAGTCTGCCCAGAGGCTGTGTACCCATCTTGTGCTTGGCCATCAGAGAAATATGACAAATTGGTTTGAATGCTACCTTAATTTTATTTAGCTAAGAAAAACGAAATTACTTCTATTTCTGAACTGTAAACAACTGTGTGGATAAGGGGGGCTTAATGGTTGGTGATGCGGAAAGAGAAATTAAGGTAGCCGAATTCTAAATTCAAGCTGATTTTGGTACGTTCTATTTCTACATATACCCTTTTAGTAAAGTTATGAATCCATTTCTTATATATAATCATCATTTCACCCCATGCAAGGCAATAAATCCACTAAAATGCAATGAGTTGGTGATTGTTAGAGAATAGGAGAGAAATATTATTAAGCATAGAGTACACTAAAAGAACAAGTATTAAAAAGAGAGAAGCTAGTGACTGTTATTGCATTTAAATTTTTGAAGCTCAAAGTTGTCTGGGAAGAAAGAAGCCGACAGAGAGCTTCACAAGTGAGAAACTGTTAGCACAGAACTTACGGTTACATCTAGCTACATCTACTGTAATATGATGAAACCTTACCGCCAATCTAGTACGGCATTTAAATTCATAAACCCACCAATATTTTTGGTTCACCACTGCTGTAGCTTGGTACTGAAATCACAACTTTTTGTGTCTAGTCACTGGATCTAACCAACGCTCTTATCCAATGGACCGTGTGAAAACGTAGAGGGAGTTGAGTTAAAGAGAAATAACATCCGGAAGAATCATGGTACGTAGAACTGGAACAATCTACTTAGATGGACGAAATAAAGGGATAGGTTCAAAATTCCAATCACCTGAAGAAGACCGGTGCGTACAAAGACCGAAACGTTGTGAATATGGCAATGAAGATAAGGATAACAGTCAGAATAATGTGAATGGAAACGTGTTTCTCCTTAAAAGAAATGAGATTAATCATAGCAAATTGTTATTTTTGACATTGTATGCTATGCCTTCGATTTTACTACAAAATGTATTGTTGTCCATTTTACTATATTGCTCTACTGAGTGATTCTTTTACTCTAAAAATGTATTGTTTGCCATTATGCTTCAAAAATTTTGCTTGTTGGCAATTTTTATAAAAAATTATTTCTGATATTTTTACTATAAAAATGTATTTTTGAACTTTTTTTTGTGTTTTTATTTTTGTGTGGGGTTTCAATATTGGCTCATACTTGGGACCCTAACATTAGAGCCAGTTTGTTTTTTTCCACTGGGAAGTTAGTGTTAGATCGGAAGAGGGGTCAGCTGTCAATCTCTGATCTCCAAGAATTTTAGAAGTACGCCCGTACACCGTATCATCGGCACAGACGTTTACAAATGATAGGAGTATATTCCTAAGTAGATCATTTATGTAAATCAGAATGAGAGTTGGCCCAAGAAGTGACCCCTAGGAGACGATTGCGTTGACGGTCAGGGCCTCGGACGACTGGCCGTTAATAACTACCTTCAGGGATGTACGTCTTAGAAATGATTTTATAACAGAGAAAACCCTTCCAGTGATTCCTTAGCTGGAGAACTTATGTAGCCAACCTTTGTGCTACACCTTGTCGAAGGCCTTCGAGATATTTAATGTTATGGTCATTGCGGTAGTCAGCGACATCACTAATACTTTATGTTATGTTAGAACGTCAGCAATGGATCGATCCGATTGAAACCCATACTACAAAGTCTCACATGAGGTTATCCAGTTGCTAGACAAGCTTCTTGTCGATTAAGGCCTCAAAAATCTTACTGATAATACTGAGACTCTATACTGGGACGAGGGGAGTCAGTCGCCTGCGTTCTTGAAAACTGGACATACGCTTGCCAGCTGCCACATTGAAAAACTTCTTCAAGAAGCGGTTAAATAACTTTGCTAACATCGGGGATAATTCTGGGTTAATATTCTTAAAGACGACCACTGAAATTTTGTCTGGGCCAGTAGCTTTTTGGGGGTCAAGACTTTTGATAAGTCTAGAGACTTCACTTACTGAAATGAATGCATTATTGAGATTTTGCTTAGTGAGACGTGGAAATTTGGGGAGAAGATGGCCTTTGTCATCTGACATTGATTTTGATACAAAGATCGCGTGGAAGATCTTCGACTTGGTTGCCGAAAAGGATATGGCCTCAGGGCCATTTATAATAGTAGGCCTCTGTTCATAATTTGGTTGGTTATCTTCCGGAATTCGTGAGATCTATTTTTTTTTCATTTCAACAATGGCAGATCGCGCGGAGCTTCACTTTGTATTTTCCAAAACTCTCTTATAGCAAATGCGGTCGGTTCTAAAAAAAAATGTAAGAACCAGACTTTGGCAGTAGTACTCCATTTTGGTGTCTGATCTGACTCGTGTATAGACAGAGTATGGCAAGTATGAAGTTGGGCACTTTTTGAAGTAGTACAGGGTGTTCCAAAAGTCTTCGGACCATTTTCATATTGAATATCTCGAAAACTATTAAGGATATAAAAACGCGCCTGATATATTCTGAAAGAATTTAATCTCAAATTTTACATGGAATGTTCAAAGATGTTCAATGTAAGCACCGTTGATCACACGGCACACATCAAATCCGTCATCTTCCAATTTCTCTTGCATTGCAATTCAAAAGTCACGACAAGCTGTTTTATCCGTGTCCTGCAGCTGTTTGGTTAACTGTAGCTTTTAAGGTGTCATGTGCAGTCGTCTTTTTAAGACATGCCAAACAGTTGTTGTAGAAAGCTGAAGTTCCTTACTGGCTCTTTTGGTCGATTTACGGGGGGATCCGCTCGAAGGCAGTTCGAACTCACTCAGTCGTATCATCTGAAGTTGAGGGGCGTCTCCTTCTCTTAGCTGGGCAAAAACATCCATCCTTCATGAATTTACCAAGCCATCTCAATATGGACTTCATTTCTGTGGCCTCTTTTTGGAATTTTGTGCGAAATGCACATTGAACAAGTGTCCATGATTCAGTTTTTGCAAATTCAAGGACGTTAAACGCCTTTTCTGGTTGAGTGAACGCCATTACTGGATCTGAAAAAAATATGAAAAAAATCATTAGCATTAAAAAAAAACTTAATGAATTTAGCTTTAAAATAGCACCAGTTTCATCTTACTACCATTCATAGTTCAGCAGATATGAGGACTTGAAATGTGCGCAAGACTTCTGGAACACCCTGTATAATGAACTGACCATTTCTCTAATATCTTTAGCAATTGATCCTATATAGAAATACACTGCGGTGAACTTGAGTCCCAAAAAAACGCTCAAACCAAGGAGCCTTTTTAGGGTAAAAAGGTAAGAATTTATAGTCATTTTTTAATGATTTTGAAAAGTTACCAAATTGGCGTTAGAAGTATTGAAAGTTATGAGTCAGTTTTTCCCTATTGAGCTTTTAGATTGAGATCAAATGAGAGATCAACTGTCAGGCTCTGGTTATTTAGATTATTGAAGGTGCACCGGTAAATAATTATTAAACTTTAATCTATCTTTTTTTTTTTTTTTTTTTGCCAGGTGTAATAAGTTGCAACGGATCTGATTCCGACGGCTCTCGCGGAGGTGCGAGTGGTGGCAGTATTGTCTTAACAACTGATGCTTTATATGGAAAAGGAACTCTACAAGCCAACGGGGGAACAGGTGAGATGATTTAATTACAGGTATATTTTTATCTGAAATTCAGAAAACTGAAACGTACCGAAATTCGAACAATTCTATTTTTTTAACATGAAGAAATATTCGGTCTTCAGAACTAATTTTGTTAATAAAAATTAAACCAAAAAATGCATGCTTTTTTTTAACCACGGACCAGTAAACTCTAATATCATTTATAGTCTAAATTTAGCTCACTTAGTTTAATATTTACACCGTTTGGACATCTGTTGAGTGTGTGTGTCACTTTTCGAATGCGGCAGACTTAATACATAGATACACTCTCTCTCTCTACGTAGGAAGCCATTTCCTAAGTAAATAACTCCTATTATTAGAGCCTTAGACCTTACACCTTCTTTCAAATGAACTCGACTTGCTCTTATTTAACTTGCCTGTTTCTCTTCTCATGTACTCTGTCATTCAGGATGTAGGTTATTATAGCTCTCCACGACTTCCTACCTGTTACATCTCTCACCAACGTTTGACTCGTTATCATCACTCTGTCCTCGTTTTGACATCCATTCATACAAACTCGTTAGGAAAGTTCTCCATTGTTTCCCTTTCCCAATCCCCAAACCTGCATATCCTTTTCTTCTTTATTCTTTATGAGTGGTGTTTCCTCATAAAGTAAGCGATACTGGACCTCCACAATTTCCTGTCCTTTCTAGTTCTTAATAAATTTTGTCTTTTCGTTCTTTCTCGTGAACACTGTTCCGCCATCCATTTATTTGAGATCATCGAGTATCGTATGCGTTGTTTTCATCTGTCTTCCTTGCCCTCAATCCGTCTTCCTTGCCCTCAATCCGTCTTCCTTGCCCTCAATCCGTCTTCCTTGCCCTCAATCCGTCTTCCTTGCCCTCAATCTGTCCTGTGAGTATCATATTTTCCAAGCCCTCTTTTCTCATTATGTACCCAGAAATTTCAGCTGTCTCTTCTTGATGTTAAATATTAGCTTCCTTTGTTTCCATTTTCTCTAAAACTTCGTCGCTCACATGTTTGGTGCATGGCATTCTCAGCATCCTTCTGTTGAACCACATTTCTGTTGCCTAAAGTCTCTTCCTCATCTTTGGGATTGTCCAGCATTCACTGCCATATAGGAGGACAGATATCATCTAACGGTTCAGTACTCTTTTCTTTGTTTCTAACGACGTTTTCCTGTTTAGTATTTCCAAAACACAAATTTTCTCAGAGTGGCCGGGTTTGTGCGAAACTTAACAATACTAAATAATTCTTGCGTTCCAATTTCGCCATGACATTCATATGTGGCAGATGTTTGACAAAATTTAATTATGGATGTGGCACCTAAATTAAATTTGTTACTTTCATATGTCATAATGTTATTTTGTCATGTTCCTCCAAGACGTAAGTCACCATAGCTCTCCAAACATTTCTTAATTATCTAGGAATAGACATGACTTCTTAGAAAGTATAGTGGTAGGCTTTCCAATTTTCTCTACGGATTTGATTTAAAAGTTGCCTTTCCTCGATATTGGGTACTCCTTAAAACAAGATAGATCAGTCTCCTTTGGTATTTGACCCATGCCTATTGACTTAGAAGAGTCTGTCTCGCTAGATCAATTACGACTGAATAGTGAGTTCCCATACCATACTTTCGGCCTTGTGCGACATCTAAGCTACGCATAGAAAGTCACCATACCTGTTGGGAGAATGATGCAGGAAAGATCTCTTTTCAAATGTTATTAGCACACAAGCGTATGGAACTGCTTGGG
>CAHIKZ030000379.1:1347500-1385000 GCA_903632075.3 Acanthosepion pharaonis | reverse complement strand
AAAGTGCCTCAATCATTGGCCTTGTGTAAAACCGTTATTTTTATTTCGACACATTTGGACTTGATAAATAAAGCATGTGGCTTTCTTTCACTAAACATCTTCTACTAATGAAATCCTAAGATGCACGTAGACTAAAGAGGAAAAAAATTAAACATTTTTAATTTATTGCGACATTTCTTTCTTGCCAATCCACTTAACCCAAAGCATTTCAATTGAACATTATTCTGTGAAAATTTCAAATCGAAATCCTGGTAATAACAATGTGGTCTATTTACACAATTTATATTGTTCGAACTATTGTCCTCATTTTTGTTGTCATATTCATTACGTTTCAGCCGTTGTACGCAGTTGTCTTCTTCAGGATGTATCTATGTTTCTTAGATGAGGGATTGTAACAATTCATACTATTTACATTATTCAAACTGTTCTCCTCATTTTGTTGTCATATTCATGACGTTTCAGCCGTTGTACGCAGTGGCCTTCTTCAAGATCTATCTATGTTTCAGAGATGAGGGATTGTAACAACATATCCTATTTACATTTTTCGAACTGTTGTCCTCGATTTTGTTGTCATATCCACGACGTTTCCACCGTTGTGCGCTGCGGCATAATCCAAGTTATTGAAATTTCGGACTGAATCCTTTATTTCGTCCACCGGGTTAGATTATTCTAGTTCCACATGGCATGACTCTTCCCGATTACTCAGTATCATTTTCAGTTATTTCACTTTAGTAACTCAACTCTCCATGTGTTGTTCGCCTATGTTGTGACGCACAACTATTTGGTTCTTCGATGACTTCAACCAACGCCTATATCCACTGGGCCATGTGTCCTTGAAGAAGGCCGGAACGTACAACGGTCGTAATGTCGTGAGTATGACAATAAAGATGAGGGCAACACTCTCTAAAATTGTAAAGAGATTTATTGATCTACCTTCTTATAAAACATGGATTGTCTTTTTAGGTTGTATTTATTTCTGAAACGGTTACTGACTCTCGATAGAGACAGGCTTACCGCGAAGGAATATTAATATTTGCTTTATCTTTATTTTCTCTTTAATCTAGGTTCTCGATTGACTGGCGGTGGTGCAGGGGGTCGCATTGCTGTTTACGCCCGGAGAAAGAATTTTGATGGCCATTTCACCACATACGGCGGAAATTCAGAACTTGCCTGCGGAGCTGCCGGTACCGTTTACGAAAAGGACGTTGTCTTACAACACTCCACGCTCACCATCGACAACCAACCCTGCAAAAAAGTAACAGTCAAGGTACATAATATTCTAAACAGGAAGTTTTCTACAAAAGTTCAACATAAAATAAACGTTTGGGAAATGTTTCCCTTGACTTAAAGAAAATGATATAGTTTAGATCCTAAAGAAAGTTGATTCTTTTCCCGTTTCTTATATATATATATATATATATATATATATATATTACAAAATCATTTGCGATTTCTGGCAGATCCTTTTTTATTCTGACTAAGATTTTTCATTTGAATTATTTTTTAACGAAACAAGCAGTTTTAATTGACACGTGTGTTTCTGAAAATTCCTTAGTGCTTCTAACATCAGCAAAGAAAACGTATGATCATAGTGGAGTGTGTTCTTAAAAAGAAAAAGTGTAATGTTATTTATAAAACTAAATGGAAGAATTGATATCTAAATTTGTTCATTTTACTTGATTTTACGCTCTTAAAGACGAAGTTATCTTTATTTTTAAATTTGACAGCATCTTAAAAGTTTCAACCAAAACAAAAGACCATAGTAATTATGAGCTTTTTCATAACAAATAATAAATGTTTTTTCATAATTTGTCATATATATTAATAGTAAATTATACATTTCTTACTCATCGGTAGCACAACACTGAGTTGTCAGATGCAATCGTACAGAGGTTTTTAATCGTGACCTAACGATTGCAACGTGCATGAAGCTGGGAGTTCTGCTACCGGTGAGAGGAAAATATACATTCATTATTAATGTAAATTTTAACTGTTTTATTAGCAGCACCACTCAGTACGCGATATATATATATATATATATATATATATATATATATATATATATATAAGAAGAGATTATAATAAAATCATGTTGAAAAAATCTCTCTCTCAATCTATTTCTCTATATATATATATATATATATATATATATATATATATATATATATATGAGAGAGAGAACAAACAGGAAACGTTTATCAATCTAACATGTTTAGCTCTTATTAAAATTTCATCAGCGAATGGGCTATAGAAAAAAGTACACAGAAATTCTAGTATCTTACTTTTGTTCTGTTTGATTTTCATTGTTAAATCACGTTTTACGTGCATCTGACTTGTTAAAGAAACGTTAATATAATTTACGCCGTTCCGAATTCAAGGAGAGACGACACGTCCCTTCGAAGTTCCATAAATTAAGACTCCAAGCCCAACTAAAAAAACTGTAAATATTGCTTTATTTATGTAAGTGTATAATAATTCTGGTTTGTCTATGTGGGATTCAGATGATAATGTATATGCGTAAGTGTGCGTACATGTCTAGTAGGCATTATGTATGGTAGTTTTTCGCGTGTTGATTTGGGAACGTTTTTATGCCCATGCCGTTTGTTTTAAATAAACATGCGTTAGATTCTTTAAGAATTTATTCAATAATTTCAACTCAACACATATTAAACACTCTGGTGACTTAATCTAGAGGATGCGAAATATAAACATGGAAAACAACGTTATGGCTGGCTTTGATATCAAATCCCTATTCACAAATATACTCGTTACAAAATGTCTCAACATATTAAGAAACAACCAAAAAAATCTAAAGGAAAGCTTTCTCTACTTGTCGAGAAAATTATATTCTCTTTCAATAAAAATTTCTATAAGCCAATGTTCGACTTGCCTATGGGATCACCTCTTAATGTTATACTCGCTTGTCTTTTCCTAGATTTGTTAGAGTCCAGTCCATTCAAATACATACCTAAGTTACATGGCGTTCTTTTATTATACCTTCATAATATAAATCTATTAGACATAATGAAATTTCATGAGGTCGAACCTACCATCGTATTCACACATAAATTTGAAATAAACAAATCTCTACCTTGCCTCGATATTTTATTCGTTACAATGACAAATAAGATTTTAATCAGTGTTTATTGTAAACCAACTAACAAAAATGAGCTACATTTCTCTATATTTCTGAGATGAAGTATTGTAACTATTTACATCGTTCTAACGGTTGTCTTCATCTTTATTGACATATTCACGACGTTTCGCATGCTGTACACTTCTGCCTTCTTCAGGTGATATACGTTGGGATTTCGAACCAATCCCTTTATTCAGTAAATGGTGATATTTTGTTCTAATCCTTTATATATATATATATATATATATATATATATATATATATATATATATCAGTTTCAGTTAAATCACTTTAGCAACTCAACTCTCCATGTTTTTGTTCCCTCTGCTGTGGCTAGGTATTGAACTCATAACTATTTGGGTCAAGTCACTTTTTGGATTACTCAAGCAACGCATTTATCTACTGGGCCCTTTTTCTTTTGGCAAATTCCAACGTATATCACCTGAAGAAGGTCGGAGCGTACAACGTCTGAAACGTCCTGAATATGACGATAAAGATAAGAATGATAGTCCGAACGATGTAAATAGTGAAAATAAAAACAATCTAAATCTATTCCAACCACAATCAAAAAAAAAAATTAAATCGGGATTAGTCATATGATTCTACCTCAGAGCACTTAGGATATGTAGACCAGAATACTTAAGTCAAAAAAGAGAAATACATTGAGAAAACATTTAGGCTTCTTCACTTCCCATATCATTTCATCCTCAATGCTAGAAAACGACCTTCCAAAATCCACAAATCAAAAAATCTAGACACCAAAGAGAACACTTCCAACAAAAAAAATTTCGTAATCCTACCCTCTAACACTCTTTCTACAAAATTTGCAAATAAATTCGTTATCCCTAATAATAGGATCTTTACCACCACACCCACGACAATCAGAGATATAATTAGTAAAAGAAATAAATCTACCGCCAATTCAGATGCTGGTACTTACCAACTAAACAACTTACAATGTAAAAACACTTATATCGGAGAGACATATCGAAATCTAAAAGCTTGTATCAACAAACAATAGATTTACGTTTAGACAATCATTTAAAATCGCTCGTAATACACAGGGACAAAACTGGTCATAACTTTGGTTTTACAAATGCCATGCTAATTAAAAGAGAAACATAATTCTTTATGTCGACAGTACTTCAGGGGATTACTAATAACTATATTACCAACTCAACAGCCGTCAAAAATATATTACTTCACCAAACTTTATTGAATCCATTCTTGAATAATTTAACCTATGTTTATCTAAAACAAACGGTATATACGTAAAACCGTCACTAAATTAAACTACGGAAAACCACCAAACATAATATCTACTGTACACACTGACACACACATACGCACGCACACTATCGTCTGAATCCAACATAGACAAACACGAATTATTATGCTCTTACATTCATAAAGGCGTGGAATCCATTAATGTCTTCGAACTTATAAGAGACGCATTGTATCTCGTAGAATTCAGAACGACATAAATTATACTTACGTTTATTTAACAAGTTGAATGCACGTGAAACCCATTTTTTTTTGTCCATTTCTTTCTCTCTCTCTCTCTCTCTCTATATATATATATATATATATATATATATATATATATATAATGGATTAATCAGTATTAATTACTACTTTATTTTTTTAGTAGACATTCCTGTTTTTTTGCTTTTCAAAATTGTAATGTTCATCGGCCTAGACAAAAACATCATTTTTACAGAAAATGCACCACTGAATGCTACATTTTTTTTTTCTTTGATGTTTTCGCCTAGGTCGGGGGACATTGATTTCCCTGTTTGAACAATATCAGTAATGTATACTCAGGCACGTGTATCAACTAAAATCGTATTTATAGTAATAAGCTGTAAAATATAAATATATCGTTTGCTTTAACATTTAATCATTTGTTTAAACCTTTATAATTTGTATATTTACAGACGCTGGTCTCTTCTTTTACCGAAAATATCATTTTTGCATCCGATGGAGGACGTACTTGGATAACAACGAACGGAACGTCTTCATTGTCAGTGGATCAGTTCATTTTGTTAAATGGCGCCCATGTTGCAATTGAACCAACGAAAACGACTTTCAAATTGATTCTTAAATCTGTAACGGGGAGTACTTCACTTGATCCGTCAGATTTCGGTTACCTTCACGTAGGTCCGTTGCAAGTGGTAACAGTGCAGCAAACGACCTTCTCAGTTCCGTTTCATTTTCACGTATACGATAAAGGAGAGCTAGAATTGCCATCGTCAAGCCTCCTGCTCAATACGCACAATTCAGTCAACGGTACTTTGAGACGAGTTCAAGATCTGCGCATTGCTGGTGGTAGTCTCACATATCACATCTTTCCGCAGAACTTAGTTTATGTGCCGCACCCTGAAGTACATATTGGTTTTAATTCCCTGACAGTAAAATCAGGAGCCGAGGTCATTTTTCTTGGAGATTCAAAATACGTGATAACTACGCGAAACTTTACACTTGAATCTCTTGGAAAGTTCAAAGGCAAAAATATTACTGTTTCAACGAGCTGGTTCCAGATTGAAGAAGGGGGACATTTTAACTTGGATTCTCAAAGCAATGTACACAGTGGACCAGGTATAGTTTGCATCTTTCTAATAGGAATCTCTAGTCACTTTCTCGCAGACGTGATGTGGCTTCCCTCTGACTTTTTTACAAATATTATCATGACAACTGCTCTGACGAGCTATTTTCCCTGGTGCCCCGATTGCATGAATTTAAGCGTGCTACTAGGTTGGCATCTAGGTCTCATCCTTTTTACTGTTAAAACAGTTAAATGTAACTGCATCTTCTTATCCAACAGATTTTTTCGCACTTTCCGAAAGTGGAATTTCCTTCCTCTTCCTTTCTTCTCTGATACGAAAATCTTCAAAAATTTAAATGGAACGTCAATCGTCATCTTTTGATGCCTTTATCACTGTTCTTTTTTTTATCTTTTCCTCAATCTCTTTATTATCAAGTCTTTTCTCTTCTCTCTGTAACCCTTTGCGTACTAGGGACACACTCGCCTTACTTGGGGTGAAATGCTTTTTTAAAAATGCTTTAATATTAGCCGTTTTCCTATAAAGAAACATTTAACATTGATTAACAGAGACACTAGTACTGCTTTCGGTTGAAATTTATAAAATCTTTCCCTTAAAAAACTTTTTTAGGAAGACAGTTTTTCTCACGTCCAGTCGATGTTATCGCTCTTTCCGGTACTGATGGAGTTTCCTTCCTAACCTTTTATTTGAAGTGGTGTCATCATGTTGATTATGTCATTATATCATTCTCTTTAGCCTACAACTATCTATTTTAATTGTTGCTACTGTTGGTAGTCCTCAAGTGATTTGGTTTGTCATCTGGTACAGTTCTTTGTTTATGAGTCCAAAATGTCCAAAGAAGGATAATATTTGCAAGACCCCCAGGCTGTACTCGCTCAAAAGCCGTTTATCACCATTGTATACAGCTGACAATTTAAATATGTCCGAACGTGTTTGGCGTCACGCCTGGCATTCATATGAAATTCTTTATCTGTCGAGGTTATTTAAGAACATGACTTGAGTGTACAGGTTTTGACTTCGGAGCAATTTGCTTTGTTGACCGATATTACCTCTGGCACAGCCTAGTCGATGTTCAATTCTGTTTCCTCTTATATTTAAGTTGTTATAGCTGATCTATATTACGGGATATTCGAAGTGTTTAGTATTTACTAATTCCACCCTCTGATTTTTTTCTTATAATGGATTCAGCGTAGGTTCTATCCTTACATTTATTCAAATTCCACGAAACAGTGCCTGAATAGGTTTTAACGATTTAAAATATGATAAAGATTGTTATTCTCTACCCTCAACAGACCGTATCTGTTTATCAAAAAAAGTCCTTAATTCTTAGCAAATAAAAACCTGCGTATATTTATCAATCAATTACCAGAAGCGGAGATTTATAACAGGGTCGAGCCATAGAATAATTGTGACGGAAATATTCGTCTTTTACAGGTAAATGATTAGTCTAGGTCTGCAATGGACAAGAAATAAGAACCTCTCTATATTTCTGAGATGACGTATTATTTACACTATTTACATTATTCGGGCTATTGTCCGAATAATGTAAATAGTGTACATAATACCTCATCTCAGAACTATAAACGGACACTGAAGGATCGGTACGGACCCGATACCCCGAAAAAATGGAGACAAATTGAAAAATCCTACCAGAAACTGGCACAAATATCGAACCATCTGACATTCCTACACCGATGCAGAGATCTACAACTCATCCCTTCAGGCTTGGCACCAAAAAATTCCCGTCAATTCAAGGAGAGCCAGTCTGGTCGCAGAAAAAGCTGGACACGCCCTTGTCCGAGAGAGAATCCAGTACAATCGTTGGATACAACAGAGACTACAAGCTCATATCTCCCAGAGGCTCGAGGATTTCTTCAACAGAATTACCAATGAAGACCAGAGAAAGATCCAAATGACCTGGATAAATCCTTCAGACATGAATTCGATATAGTCAAGATGAGGACAATAGTCCGAATAATGTAAATAGTGAAGAAATAAAAAGTTATGGGGTTTGTGCTATGTCCCTCTTCTAAGAGGGCTTGCTTAAATTCAGCAATTAATATCTTGGTCTGGGCGATAAAAATGACAAAACGTGGGGAAAATATGAAAGGCATAACATCCTTTTAAAAACGTCATCTATAACTAAATTAATGTTCTTATTGATCGGATCATATATATATATATATATATATATATATATTAAGAAATGGACAAAGTCTGACAATTTATTTTATTAAAGACATTTTTATGTTTAACGTTCTTTTTTTATAGATACAAGTATTTAAGTAAATGCTCTGTTTATAATAAACAGTATTAAATAACATTTACCGGCCTGAATGTCCGAGAAATTTTCATAGAAAATATTTGTCCTTTGACGGGATTCGAACCTGCATCCTATACGGAACCGTCATTTACGCTGACGTGCCTTGTCAATCGGCCACAAAGGAGCGTTCGGTAGGCAAGGTCGAATATAAACAGAGCATTTACTTAAATACTTGTATCTATAAAAAAGAATTTAAAAAATAATATAATATATAAATATAAATATGTATATATATATATATATATATATATATATATATATATATATATATATATATGTGTAGACAGGGCGGGGAAAATATAAATGAAAAATATTGTTTATTATTATGCACCGAGAGAAAAGTCTGAAGATATAGGGACGATGAATTTAAATTTTTCAAATTCCAGAAGTCCAAACTGTATAAACTCCAACGTTCAGCCGATTTAATTTGGTTTTCTCAACATTTTTATGTTTATCGCTTTTGCTTTTAAATGCATTACGTTAAATTTTAAGCTTTTATAAACACCGTATATAAAATTCTATTTTTTTCTTTCATCCGATTACTCAATATTGTATTGACATGTTGAAATTCATATTTCATTCTCCTATATATTGCTTTATACTTTGGTTTGAACGAGGTCCATAGACCCTTTGATAAAGGAACAGCCTCAGCTACAAAAACAATGAGTAGTGCATGGAAAATGATAAAAATGTAGATTCATTTTTTTTAACTTCCATTAAAAGTATTATATTTTTTTCAAGTCAATCTTTAGAAATGTTTAAAACTAGCGTTAACATTAGCTAAAACCTTTTTACAATAAATTATTTTAGATGATAATAACTTTGGTATAAACACTTAACGAAGCAATAATTCGCTAGTCAAGTTATACATAACTTTTTCGCTAAATTACCTCCTGCAGTTCAAATTCCCCAAAATTTAAGAGGTACCTAGTTTATTTCTAGCACAAGAGTGGATATTTTTTTCATTTTAATTTATTTATTATTATTTTTGTTCCTGTTTTAGACACTCTCTCTTCATTCTTCCCCATCTCTCTCTCTCTCTCTCTCTCCGTTCTTCTCGTCTCTATTTTCGAACTTCACCGTCTCTATTTTCATTTTCCTTCATTTCTCCCTCTTCCTTCCTTCATTTTTCCCTCTTCCTTCCTTCATTTTTCCCTCTTCCTTCCTTCATTTTTCCCTCTTCCTTCCTTCATTTCTCCCTCTTCCTTCATCTATTTCTCCCTCTTCCTTCCTTCATTTCTCCCTCTTCCTTCATCTATTTCTCCCTCTTCCTTCCTTCATTTTTCCCTCTTCCTTCCTTCATTTTTCCCTCTTCCTTCCTTCATTTCTCCCTCTTCCTTCCTTCATTTCTCCACCTTCCTTCCTTCATTTCTCCTACCATCTTCCTTTTTCCTACCATCTTCCTTTCTTCCACCATCTTCCTTTCTTCCTTTTTCTTACCATCTTCCTTTCTTCCTACCATCTTCATTTTTTCCTCAATCTCTATCTTCTTCTCTCTCTCAGTGTGGATAATGAGGCAGTGGAAAAGCGTGATTTGTCAACGCCTTTTTCCTCTTTATGGCAGACCTCCTCCGGTCAGAATTTGAGACAAACCCATGTGGAAGAAAAGTGCTTTTTGAATTTCTGAGTAGGTGGCAATAAATATCCTCATCAGATGCTGCGTCCAGAAAGAGTTTACTTGTATTAAAGCCATTAAACGTCTACTGGATTTGAAATTAGTCCCCTCCGAGGAGATCTGTTTTTATTATTATTATTTCGAGTATCACATTGGGCTACTATTGTTTTTGCAATGATCGGTGACATTAGGTGTTTTATTCATTTCTATCTCTTTGATTCTTCTACCTACAATATGTCCTATCAGTCTCAAATTTTTCAAGCCCTCTATTCTGATTAACTGTCCTAGAAATTTCAACAGTTTTTTTTTTCATCCTATGACTTCACATAGTTATTCTACCTATGGTACTCTCAACATTCTTTTGTAGAACCACATTCTCTTTTACCGAATGTTCTTTTCATCTATGAAAAAATTGTCTCTAATCTAATCCTATAGGAAGATTGATATTGCGTAGCAGTTCATCAGTCTTTTCTTTGTTTCGAATGGAGTTTTTTTTTCTGTTTCTCTATTTTGCTTAGCAGACATCTTTTTGCTATTTCAATGCATTTACGGATTTCGACATCAGATTTTCTGTCCTCAAAAGACTTTTCAAGATATTTGCATTCTGAACTTGATTTTGACATCTCCAGTCTGTAGCTCGTATGTGGGATTGTTCCTTTTATACATTAGCATGTCATAAAAGTTCAGAATTGTTTATAAACTTTAAAAATGAAAGCAGTTGTGAAATGTTTGACGGCAAGTTTTATTTTTAAAAACTTTTCACCTTTGTGAATTTTGTGAAAGCTTTTTACTTTTTGTTGTATTTGTATTTTCTTGTATATTTGAAGAATTTATAAAATTACTGAGAAAAACAGCCAGAATTTTTTCCGACAATACAAAAAAAAAGGTTGTTAAGGATCTACTTTTATTTTGCAATTTTCAAACGAAATCTCAAGAGGTTCTGGCGGGAGCATTAGGGGTTTTTTTCAGGAAAGATTATAAATATTTTTATTTTCGGTTTTTGAGAGAAGGGAGGAAAAAAGGGCGAATCCAATTTTTGAAGATAAGATATGCCAGACGGACGGGCGCTGATTTCTGCTCGATTTTAAGATAAAAAAAAAGGATACTTTCGATCTCTCTCTCTCTCTCTCTCTCTCTCTCTACTATCGTTTTCTTTTGCTTTTCGCTCTTGCTCTTACTAATTATGACACTTCGAACTTCCCTCTCTATCTCACATCGTCCTTCCCCTTCCCTCTCTCTCTCTCTATGATAGCTATTTTTCTGTGTTATTTTCTCTCTCTCTCTCTGTTATTCCTCTCGCTCTCTCTCTCTGTTATTTCTCTCGCTCTCTCTCTGTTATTTTCCTCGCGCTCTCTCTGTTAGTTATATTCCTCCCTCCCTGTTATTTTCCTCTCTCTCTGTTATTCCTCTCTCACTCTCTCTCACTGTTGTTTCTTTCTCTCACTCTCACTTTATTTCCCTCTCTCTCTCTCTCTCTTAGTTACTTGCGTTTTCTTAGTTATTTCCTCCCTCTCTCTCCGAGTTATTTTCCCCCACTCTCTCTCTCTCCTCATTATTTCCCCCTCTCTCTCTCTCGCCTAGTTCCTTTCCCCTCTCTCTCTCTCAGTTCCTTTCCCCCCTCTCTCTCTCTCAGTTCCTTTCCCCCCTCTCTCCCCTAGTTCCTTTCCCACCTCTCTCTCCTAGATTTTAACCTTTCTTTCTCCTAGTTATTTTCCCTCTCTTTATTTTTCTTTCTCTCTCTTAATTTCCTTTCGCTCGCTCTTACTTATCTCTCTCGCTCTTAGTTCTCTTTCTCTTAGATAGTTCCCTCCCTCCCTCTCTCTCTCTTAGATAGTTCTCTCTCTCTCTCTTTCTCTCACTTCGTTATTTCCCTCCTGTCTTCCTGTCTTTTTTTTTTCTCTGAAATAATAACAATAATCTAATTTTACGACGTGACTGACGTGCAAAACTCACTCTTAAATGCATGTTTTAATCTTACCTTTCAGCTTTTCTGAAGGATTTCAATTAATATAATTCTAAATGACTCCTCTTAGTCCCTAAACTTGATTGTTTCTCTGGTACCATTTACAATCCATTGTAGGTGTTGCCAAAAGTCAGTGAATATCGTAGGATCCACAAAATGTGACAGTTTTCAGTCTGCCTTTCAATAACAGATTTTGACTCTTTTCTCATAGTGCTTTTAAAAGTTCACTGAAACTTTAGAGTTTTATGAATTTGTGCTAAAATGTTTAACCGATTATTAAACTATAAAACTAAAGAGTGCCTTTGCCACTTGAACAGAATATATTGAAAATAAAAAGAGGAAAATACTTGAAACTGACGTTGAATTTTCGCCTAGCATGATGATACGGTTGTTCCCTTAGGAGGCCCTCGTATCTTGAACACATATTGGAACTTAAGCCCAACCCAGACCTCTGAACTCGTATACACGATCCACAGCTAAAGATGCAAGAAAAATGGCTCGTTCCCTGTACTTCCCAAGTAAATACTCCTCTCCCTATTATCTACCTTTACAAGAGACAGAACAGACCGAAAATCGAGTTTGCTTCCATATACGGGCAGGAGCTGTCCAGTCTTCACTTTGAAATCTTGTAAGTCCAAAAGCGTCCCGGCGTCCTTGTGGATGATGATTTATTTTCCACCCTACATGCCTTTTCTCACAGATGAAAATTAACAAGCTATTCGTTGCTCTATCGCCAATTCCATGAAAAGTATCCAGACGAACTAATTTCCTTAGTTCCAATACGTGTAACTTTCACGGCTAAGACGCTCCATGCCACGCATCTTGTAGTGAACATCCTCATTCTTTTCATATTCCATTGGTGAGATGTAACTTCCACTCGAGCAGCTCCTTCCTCTGAACCACTGCTTTGTGGAACTGACTCACAAGTGGATTCTTTCCCGGTCACTACACATCCTGGCTATGACGATTAACTACAACCGACAGGTTTTGAGGAGCCTGCAAACATTATCTTCCACAGATATCTCCGTTCATTCTATAACCCTCTACCTCGAGTGGCTCATTGGCTTTGTACGAGGTGAACATTGTTGTAAAAACAACCACCACCAATCTTTCTTTCTATACTTGCTTTAAACACTTTTAATACAGCTTTCAGTTTCTGGAATTTTACGAACTTGTGAAAAGATTTTTACCTGCCTTTCAAATCATGAAAGCTAAGAACACCTTTACTACAAAACCAAAATAAAATGAAAAAAAAATGGAAAATGACATGAAAGGATTCATTTAATTGCTTTCTATGAAATTAGTTATGAGTGGACGGGTCAGGTATGGCAGTTTCTTTACGGCATTCTCTCTTGTAATAAATGCAAATGCCGTCTGAAATAGTCATGCGGATGAGTTTTCCTGGTGAGTGAGGGAGTAAATAGAAGGAAACTTGAATAAGATATACAAATGTGCCAGAACGTTATCTTCATCATATAAACACCGTTTAAACTTTTTTTTCTTTCTTTCATCTTTCTTTGTTACTGATCTCTTTGCTTCTCCCATAAGCAGTAACACCTCGTGGACTTGAATAGTGTAATTACCAGAAAAAAATTATAAATGTCAACTGCCAAAAATGCAAACTGCTCGGTCAAAAAAAAGCTAGAAATCTCATTTTACTTTTTCTCACATCTTAATTGTCATGATTAACAAACAAATAGCTAAACTGTTATCTTTCCTCAAATGCTAATTCAAAGGCACAGTGGCTAACAATAAACACCAAAAACTAAATGTTATATAAAAAAAATATATATAACACTACCAATCTAATTACCGAATTCTTCTTTTGCTTATAGAAAGATAGCGGGTGGGGTTTAATGTAAATAGATTCCAACACCTTCAAATAAAATTCAAAATTAGCCTTTCTTAATACTGAGTGCCTGTCTTGATTCTAAGAGCGGGAACACTGTTGGTTTTATCGCAAATATTCAAATATTGCCAATCCGGTTGTATTGACGCATCTATGCAAATTGTCAAGGTTGCCTTTTCGAATATTAGCTGGTATGTGTTGATTCATACTTCAAACTTGTCCTACCTACATATTATTTTGGTACCCCTATTTTGGTTATTCATTTTTTGTTTTAACATATACGTTATTACTGCTTTCTTGTCAATGTCTTTTTAGAGGGATTATGGATCTCCACAACTTCCTGTCTTTTATTGCTCTCCGCAATATTAGCTCTTTTAAAATTCTCCAAGCAGACCTCCCTTCATTATGTGTTACTAAAATGCAGCTTTCTCGTTCGAAATAGTAACGATTCTGATTATTGAATTTCTTTGTAGTTCCTTTTCTTAAAATCACTTTATTTGTAACAAACCATGTTCGTGTTTTCAATATTCGTCGCTAAAAAAAAAAAAAAAATAAAAAATAAATCTGTTGATTCATTATCACGTTTCTAATGGTATTATCGAGCATTCATTGCAATACAAATGCCTGAAAGCTTTTCTTTCCGACCATTGTTGCATTTTGTCTTATCTTTCTCATTTTCGTCACCCACTTCGGCTTCAGTCACTTTCCCGCAGCGGTAAGGTTGCTTTCATGGATTTTTTCTTTCAATACTTTTATGACAATTGTTCGGACGAGCTCTTCGCTATTAATGTTCTTTTATTGGTCTCACTCTTTAATAATTTTTCTTAGATTATTTCACATTATTTAAGCCTTAGTTACTTTATTGCCTTTCTAGGGGTGAAATGATTAAAACGAAATCCATCGACTGCAATTGGGAACATAGTGTAAAATCCATGAATTTTTCATTGCCTGAGTATTATGTCCTTCGCCAGGGCTGTATACAGTTTTGAATTCGGAGTTTTTCTTTTTCTTCCCCTAGACTGGTTGCCCAGTCTCTTTAACGCATAGTTACGTGGAGAAGGGTAGTAACGACATTCTCCTGAAATACGAACTCATCCCACCGGTTTTGAATCACTATCCATTACACCATCCAAAATCTATAGTAACATTGGTAAACGAATTCTTAAGATAAAGATATGCGTTGTTCTCGTCTGTTATCATATTTTCTTCACGTTCAGTCTTTCGACATTCTGCAGGTTCAGCAATGCGAAACAAGATATTTGGTTTTGGGTTTTTTTTTGTTTTTTGTTTTTTTAAAAAAATGACGTCGTGAAATGTTGTGATAAGTAATATTTGAAAAGTTTTCAAAATTGATATTCACTTTTCATTCGCCATTTTCCTCACTTACCTTACAGGCAAACATGACAGCTATGGTGGTGCCAGTCATGCTGGTGAAGGTGGTCAGTATGGCAGTATCAAAGGACAAGCTTACGGCAATTACCTGAGGCCTGTATCCCTAGGCTCCGGATCCAGACTGACTCGAGGAGGTGGGGCTTTTTTCCTCCAAGCTAACACTGCCATTATTAAAGGACTCCTATCGGCAAAGTATGATATTTTCTAATTTTATTTGTCTGTCTCAGATTTGTATGCAGAATAACATGTATTGTTATATGAAGAATGGTATAATCCGTATTGTTATATGACGAATAGTATAATGGGTACTGTTATATGAGGAATGATATGATGCTTAATGTTAAATGAAGAATAATATAATGGGTATTGTTATATGGAGAATGGTACAATGGTCATTGTTAAACAGAGAATGGTAGGATAGACGTTGTTAAATGGAGAATGGTACGACAGGCATTGTGAAGTGGAGAATGGTATTATGGATATTTTAAAATAGAAAATGGTATGATGGGTATTGTTATATGGTATGGTGGTGGGCACCTCGACGTGGTGTAATGGTTAGGAAGCTTTTCTTCTAGATCAATTACGACTGAGTAGTAAGTTCGATCCTCACTGAGTACCCCATACTTTCGGCCTTGTGCCACATCTAAGACGGGCTTAGAAAATCGCTATATGGTATGGTGGATATTATACAAAGAATGGTATGATATGCGTACAATAATAATAAACAGTGATATTTCGCAAAGTAAATGAAACAGTCGGCCAGTATATTTCTAGGGGTGGTTCGTTTTAAGGCAACCAGTTTTTGTAAGTAAATCGTTCAGTAATAAGTAATAGAATATTAGTATTAATATTAAACAAAGAAAATATACTGACTTCCCGACTTAGTTTCGCAGAAATGCTATCGGCTCATCAGTGGGGCTAGATAATAAATTGAATTATTTCTAATACGATATCTATGAATAAATACAATTTATTATCTAACTCCTTACAAGTAGATACCCGTTTTAAAATATTTTAGAATATAAGTCTGACCTTTTTTACTATGTATAATAAAACAATATATATTGATTATATTTTTAATAAATTCGATATTTCTTACACATGAATTCTTTAAATTCTGTCTCCAAAATTACAATGATGTTTTCTAAAAAAACCTAATTTTGGCTGTGACGCATTGAATTTCAGGGTAGGTACGAAGCAAGAAAATTTCAAACTGTAAGTTATGAATATTCAGTAAGAGCATAGCATAAAGACAAAAGAAGTATCGTATTTGATGTCATATAAAAACCCCTTTTCTCTCAAATTTTAGAAATCAAACAGTTTTAGTAGAAACTAGACTATTCAGATGATTATTCAACTCGGCAGTCATTTTGCCCGCAGTAGTTAGATGATTTTTTTTTTTTGCCACATTGCGTTTCAATGCATGTCGGTCCCTGTCAGTAAGTTTCCAAGTCCAGTACGAATTGCTACGGTTGCTAGAGGTTTTGCCCTGTTTCTCGAATTGCGTCATAGTTCTTGATATGGTAGCTCTTGAAAAACCAAACAGTTCAGTAACCTTAGTGATCGAGGCTCCTGCCATGCGAGCTCCAACAATTTGCCTTTTTTCACACTTGAAGGGTTCACGCATTTAGCTTAAATTATACTAAATTCTAAAAATAATAAGACAAAGACAGTAAATTAGGGAAATAAATGTATTTACAATAGATATAACCTGTAAATACGAAGTTTTAAAGTTCTTAATATAATAGGTCTTTGAAATATAGAAGTGGAATTTGCACCTGTTCCAATTATTTTGTCCAACCCCTTGTGTGTGTATATATATATATATATATATATATATATATATGAGAGAGAGATGTGTGTTTTTTTTTGCTAGGACTTTCCTTGATAACATCTCTTTGCTGTATGACCAGGCTCACCGATAGCTATTTAAAAAAATGCTCAGCTATCGCCGACTCGGGTGTATTGATGCGCAAAAATTACTGCAATTTTATCAATATTTCTATTCCTAGTGGCGAAGATGCAGATCAAAATAGTGGTGGTGGATCCGGAGGAAGCATTTGGCTTAATATAGACACTCTGAAACTGACAGGTAAATATATTAGAAATAATTTTTTACCTGTAACTTTTATAGTTCTATTTTCTCTTGTAGAATATTTTTTAACTTAAACGAATTTTGAAATTATTTTTACACAGGAAAAGTCAGCGCTAATGGAGGAAATGGTTTTGGACGTGGCTCTGGCGGAGGTGGTGGAAACCTTGCCATTTACTACAAAAACGCACTTTGGTCAGGGGCTCTGACTACTTATGGTGGAAGAGGTGCGAATACTGGAGCTGCAGGTGTTATTTACTTACAAAGCAAAGGATCTACTCTCCAAAATCAGGTAACTTTATTCTTCAAGAATAAGTCTTTCTTTTCGCTCTTTAAAAAACACCCAGCATGCAATTCAAGGTATGGATAAATCAATATAATTTCAGTCCTGTACCAGACTAAACAGAGTTAATAAAATGAGTAAACGACCATTTTTACTGTCATATTAATCCGTCTCTTTTAGGCTTTGTGACTCGAGTAGGATTCTCAGGCAAAGGTTAATCTCATAGACAATTGCTACTCTCGGTAGATACATGTTCAGTGGATGCTTCCGACTTGTGCTAGACTTATCTGACGGAGGCGGTAAATAATAGTCTTGCTTTAGATATAAGCGATGAATAATAAATATATGTACAGAATACAGTAGGTAAATTGTCGCCATTTTATTTTTTTTTAATTTTGCGCAAGCGCGTTGTCCCTTTTAGATTTTGTCAACTCCACAATATAGTAAGGTCAGTTGGGCACTGCCTGTGAGAAAAAGAATACGCAATTCACTCCACCAGAAATTTGGAAACGGCATTCTGTACTTCTTGGCATTCGTGCCGGAAGCTCCAATACGATCATTTCAGAGTGTTTGGGCATCAATCTGAGGACAGTGCAGTGGGTTCAGAAAGAGTCGCATGAGTCTAATGATAATTACGAAGATATTTGAATTGATTACTAGTGATGGTGACGTTATGCTTCCATTCATCTTCCCATCTGAACAAATTTCAACACGAAGTGCTACATAAAGGGCCTTGAGGCGGTAATGCTGCCTTGTGTCAAGAGTGTGACAGCTGGAAGACGCTATGTCTGGCAAAATGATTCTGCACCATGCCACACAGGCCGGAGAACCCAATCATGGCTGTCAGACAATTCCAGTGACAACATCACCTATTACATATGGTTACCTAACTCCCCAGTGTGCAACCCCCTTTGATTATTATGTGTGGAGCATAGTTTAGCTGGAGATGAAAAAAAAAAGATGAACTGTAGGCAAAGATTATAACAGCATTCATCAACTTAAACAAGGAGGCCGTGATTGAAGCCAATGGCGATTTTAATGAATAAATTTACTCTTAAGTATTCGAAGATATTTCTGTGTAATTCTGGTAAATATATCTGTTAAAATGTGATGTCAGTGTTGATTTTTCATTTTTGCATAATTTACAGAATTTATCCATCGCACCCCGTATATTACTCGAAAAAGTTTTGTTAATTTATTCAGTCTGGCTGCTTAACTTTTATCATATCTTTCCAATTTTCGAATAGACTAGAAATTCACAAAATGTACCAAATTTGCCATTATTTATATTCCTCAAAATTGACTGAATTTTATTTTTATTTCTTTTTTTTTCCAAATAAATTTGACTGTCTTATTCATTATCAAGACAAGATTTTAATAATGACTGGGATTGGTCGCAGGTACCAAAAAAACGACAAAATATTGTGACACCATGCATGATTGGAAAACTGAATGGAGATATTCATAAATATATGATTTATTTTTTTTCGGTTTGTTAACCATTTGATAGTTATTTAGAGATGAAAAATATTTCGGAGTTGAGAATAATTCTCTAATTGCGTTCGGGCGATCTGGGAGAAAGAAAGAAAGGAAAAGGGAGAGAAAAAGAAAGAAAAAAATATAATACGCAAACCAGGTCATGAGCGAACCCACACACGCTCGACTGGCACATATCAGATGTCAAAAATTCCTTTCTTAGATCGTATACAATTAGCAGTAGGCTGGTTGACAGATACCACGTGTAAAAGGAACCGATAGCGTCATTCGATCACGTACGAAAAGGACAATTTAAATTTTGTTTTTTTTAAGCAAGGTGTTTCTTCCCCCAGAACAAAGCCACGGATTGTCCACGCCCGATTAGAGACGTCACGAAGGAAGGAGGAAAGATACCGACCAGAGTCTCATTGGCCGAGGGCGGTCACGTGATGTGCGAGGGAGGAGGAAAGATGCCCGACCAGGACCCCATTGGTCGAGAGCGGTCACCTGACATACGAGGGACCAGGGAAGGGTATACGCCTCCCCAGAGGCACAGTAAGGAAGTAGGAGGAAAGTAAGTTACCGATAATGGAAAATCCCTAATCAGAAATAATACGTCTTTAGAATTATCAAGAAAACCCTGGCGCCGACAGACCCACCCCAGTTTTTGACTGCCTCAATAAAAGCAGGACCCCAATCGACAGAAATCAGTTGCAGTTACGCCGCGGACAGCGAGGGAGCTTGAGCGCGGGCGGCGGGCCCGGTTCATTCGCCCCCTTGCGGGCAAGAGAAGCTGAAGAGAAAGTTGGGGTTGCGCCTCGGACGAAGTTGGAGTTGCAGCGCGGACGGCGGGCCCTGTTCATTAGTCCCCTTTGCGGCAAGAGAAGCCGAAGTGAAGCAGCCGTTTGGCCTAAGTGGAGAAGTTGGAATCAAACCAAGCCTAAGAAGAAAATTCGCCCAACCCAAGTCGAAGTGAAGAAATTCGCCCAACTCAAGTCGAAGTGAAGAAATTCGCCCAACTCAAGTCGAAGTGAAGAAATTCGCCCAACTCAAGTCGAAGTGAAGAAATTCGCCCAACTCAAGTCGAAGTGAAGAAATTCGCCCAACTCAAGCCGAAGTGAAGAAGTTAGTTCGCGCACTGACGGCAGAGATGAGTGAACAATAGTTCAGACTCTGAGGAGAGAATTAGTTACAGCCACGGACGACGAGAGAAATCAGCCGTGAACGACAGGTAGAGATCAGCGCCTAGTGTCGAAACCAAACCAAACCACAACCCGAAATGCAAATTTCTAGAGAGCAGGCAACTCGAAGCCTTAAAGTTGTATGGTAGAAGCTTGGTGCCACAGTCCACAAAACGGGTCGGGAGGTAGGAATAATCTTGTGTAACGAACATTTAGATATAAAAAGTTGTTACCTTTTTCTTCAATAATTTTTGACCTTGTGAGTTTTTCTTTTTCTTGTGTGTTATCACCCCCGTTGGACTCAGCTTGCATACGGCCCTAATCCCTGTTTGATCCCGTCTGTCTAAGATCTAATCACAGCGTGGGTAGGCAGACCGGAGATCAGTGCAGTTACCCTAGTAACCAGGAGTTGGAAGCGAGTTGGGAACGACGAGGCTGGTATTCATCTAACCAAAGGGTTAGAACGTCACACAGGAGCGAACAGCTGACGCCACGGCAAAGACGTCACAACTGGTGTCGTGACCATAGAATCAGAACCCTGGACCACGTCACGTCACAGTTGGCGCCGCGAACGAGATCGAACGACAGAGTCGACGCTGCGACCAGGGGGGACGACGTCACAATATGAACTTTGAACATTTTTTACAAAATTTTGATTCCGATATACACCACCTAATTCGAAACCTGAAAAATGTCAATAAAATAAACATTGTTGATTGAATTCAACAAAACATTCCTGAACTAATTTTTACTACCTAATACGTATACCTTATATATAAATCACATAGTTCAAAAGTGTTTACGCGAACTTGTAAATAATAGTTTTCCACCCTACAACCTCTTTCCTCAGAGAAGAAACTGCGAAACTCTCGTTATTCTATTTCAGTTTTTATCTCGTATTTTGAGTTAAGCTACATTCCTTAGTTCCTTCTGACCCATGGAGATCGTATACCGATAAAATAACATACCTAATCTAATCTAAATCCTTAGTTCCACCAATCCAAAATTTCACAGCCAGGACTCGCCATGCTTCGGGCATGGGGTCGACTCCTCTTTATTTCTTTCGTATTCCATTAGTAAGGAGGAAGTTTTGTTCAGGAAGATTCTTTCTCAGAACTGTGGAACAGGCTCCCGAGAGGATACTTCCCTGACCTATCACTACGAACTTAACCTCTTCAAATCTTCTTCGAATTCTGTGTACCGTGTAACTGTAGGATGTTGACAGTCATGACTCTCCACAACTTCCTGTTCTTTGTAGGTCTGAGTAAGATTTTTCTTTCTGCTATCTCTCTTAATCGCTGTCATGTCTCTAACCAAGCTTGTTATATAGGTTCTTTACTGATTTCTTTTGTTTCCCTTGCTTTAAATATTTTATGTGACTGCCAAATTCTTCAAAGTGTTTTTTCTTCATTATGTGCCCAAATATTTCAATTATCTCTAGCTGAGAATAAATCTGTCTTTTGTTTTCCCTTTACCTTAAAAGTTTCTCATTGCTCATATGTGCCATCCACGGCATTCTCAGCATCCTTCTGTACAACAACGTTTATGTTGTCTCGCCTCTTTTTCATCAGTAAGTAGATTGTCTAGTATTCACTGCTATATGGAAAGACCGATATTACATATCATCAGTTATATGCCATACGTGATACACGCTTAGGCGATCATGTATCTTTCGATACATGACTGACGAGGCAGATTTTTCCTGCAGAACGTTGCCATCTATTTCTGCGCTAGACCAGTTGCCATCCAAGGGTATAGAACCTGGTCTGTTCTGCTATTTATCTATAGCTAGAGGGGGGGGAGAAGAAGAGCATTAATACCTTACCCAGGGTAAGTGAATGTAATGGATTCGACTGGAATTCGAACACGTTTCTCCGATATTACATAACCTTTTAATAATCTTTTATCTATTTCCCCCGAAATTTACCTGTTTCTTAATAGCGTGTTTAGCATTTGGAAGTAAATGTTCGCTATTCCAATGTGCAGTCAGATATCTGTATTGCATTGCCCATCTTCTTTGAAAACGCTTCGAAGATATTTTCATATCTTGGGCTGTTTTGCAGACTGCCGTAAATAATGTCTTCTTACAAATGATGTTTAGTTTTTTCTTCTCGTTTTTTTTTTTCTTTTTTCCCCTTCTGTAGTAACCCTCTACCTTCCATCTTCGTTAAAGTTTCAAACCTTTCGAACATTGATTGAATCAGTTTTAAAGTATGGATCGCAAACTTTGACATTATATGCTCGTCTTGAAAGACAACTGAATGGAACATATACAAATCTTCTTAGAAAAAACCCAGAAGGGCAGTTGGAGATCCCATGCAACGCTTAACACAATTTACAGAGAACTGAGACCAATCGCTCTTAAGCCCCAACAAAAATGATTACAGTTTGCTGGCCACTGCCACCGAGCGGGCAAGGAAATCATCTCATACTTACTCCCATAGCATCCTTCTAGAAGTGTCTTCTCACGAAAATTGACTTTCCCCAGACACACAGCTCGGGAATCAGGGTTGGACATTGGGGATCTGATTACAGCAATGCAAGACCAAACAGTGCTGAAAAAGATTGTCAATGGAGTTCTGATCAACCATGAGGTGGTCTAAGGATGATGATGATAATTTACCGCATTCAGTTTTTATGTTTGCGTTGATTATGACACTTCAGTCTCGCTAGTTACCTGCATACAAGCCGACATATTGTGCCACTACGAGGATTTCGGGTATAGCAACAGAACAATTTTTACGCTTTTCGTTGTTCTCCTTCGTCGCTTATCTGGTCAATACAACTGGATTCAAAATTTCTGATACCACCGTAGCACATATCTCCAGCTATTGCTATCCCGGGAAATTCGCTCGAAGTTAGTATGAAGCACATTGACCATTGAGAGTTTACTCTTTAGTTTGTGTTTAACGTAGCCATGACCGTCAAACATTTTTTTATCTACTGCCAAGCTGGTAATACATGAGGTATTCATCAAGAACGTCTCAGTTACATCAACGTTGCATTTTACAAGAGGATCGGCTTTGAACATCTAAAGTATAGCCACAAATTACACGGAGACAACTTTTGTGAAAGACATCCAACTGATTGATATGGAAACTATATGGGGTCCACTATTCTGAGTTATAGAACGGTGTACATCCCGCGTGTAACAGCAAAATTGTCAGATTGTTAGATTAAGCTTTAAACCATTTTCGATATTTTCCAAGCGTAGCTTAGATGAGGTACAAGGCCGAAAGTATGGGTCATCCAGTGAGGATCGAGCTCACTATTCATTTGTAATTGTGTTAACGAGACAAGCTTGCCAACCATTACACCGCCTCGGGGTACACAGCTTTGAACATTTGTATCTTGGAAATGATTAAAGATATTTACTGGAATTCTCCAAGGTTTTTAATAACACTATTGGACTCTACTTTGAACAATAAGAATGTATTTAGCTCTAAATTGAAATGATAATCCCTCTTCCTGTTTTGACCGCCTGATCCAGTTTTCCTCTGCTGTGCCCTTTTTTTTTTTTTAAATTATTCATCTTTCTCTGGATGGTTTTTGAATCGACTTTGAAGATGGAAGCCAGAGTGTGTTGGTACCATTGCTGAATCCTGAATGATCTTTTACCTCTCACCATTGCTCAGTTGGGAAGACATAGTGATTCTTACGACAAATGGCGTTAAAATGGTTAAACCTCTTATCTGAAAACCTGGAAAAAAGAAACTATTCGTTTAGTGTTTTTTTTTTTTTTTTAGATATTAAACATTGTGGGATAGACAATTATCACGTACTGTTACACGATTTGGACAATTTTGCTGTTACACCCTTTGTGTGTATATATATATATATATATATATATATATATATTTTTGAACAATAAGAAAATAAAAAATTAAAATCTTTGGACACACTGGGTTGTACATACATATATATATATATATATATATGTGTGTGTGTGTGTGTGTTTGTGTGTTATTCGTTGGGTGCCTACTGTACAGCAATGTCTACCAAGTTATTGACCTTTTCTTTAACTTCCCTGGGGGAGATAGTTAAATTCATTCTTAAGATATGTTTATGCACACGTATAACTTCAGTACACTTTGAACCCCTATGAAACCTCTTCGCTGTTCTTGTTGTCATTAGAAAATACTATAATTGGCTTTTTTTTCTTTTTCGAATAAAATAATTTCTTAACGCATTGTCAATCATGAGATAACATCTGGATTGAAGTTTTTTTATGACGACGATAAGTTTTGTTCGTTCCCACTACGAGTTTTTGGCATTTTCTGATAAATTTACATCTGCGCCCACCAACAACGCAGTGTTACTTGTAGTGTTAACGCAATATTACGACTTCAATTGAAGCTATAAATCCACTCATAAAAATAATAAAACCCCAATTGACTATTCTAAAGTTAGCGTTTTATGCTAGTTTTCACAATTGATTCGTGACAATCAACACTAAGCAATTATGCTACTGTGCGTCTTCCGTACTTCCTTTTTTTGTTTAAAGAAAAATGTCTCTACAAATCAAGGTAAACATTAATATTAATAAATTCGTTATAGTTATTAAGAGAAGTAATATACACAAGAAGAGGGTGCTGAAAAACTCACAGGTCAACTCATTTTCCAAATCTTACCAAACATCAGAATGATGACCAATACCTTTCTTCGTCAGGCTGGGCATTTTTTCAACACTCCCTCGTCAGGCTGGGCATTTTTTTTCAACACTCCCTCGTCAGGCTGGGCATTTTTTTCAACACTCCCTCGTCAGGCTGGGCATTTTTTTCAACACCCCCTCGTCAGACTGGGCATTTTACAACACTCCCTCGTGTGTACAAAATATTTATAATAAAAACATCGGCAAAACTTAACTAAAACCCTAAAATGCTTGCATACTTTAATTGCGTTGTGTAACTCGACCTTCATAATTTTAACTCAAAATTCTAGACCTATCATATAAGCCGATCCCCAAACATACGCTAGGCTACCAGTGACCTAAATATTAGTCTTACAGGTAAATGAAGCTAGGCTACAGTATATGATAACTTGTAGTACCAAAGCTACATAAAGTTACACCTTACCTGTATACTAACCTTAATACCCTTCTATCTTAGCTGTATAACAAACAACCTACAAGACGCACCGGTAGGTAACGCATATAGTGTCTTAGGGAACAGTTAAAATTCGTCATGTCTATTTATAAACACAATGAAGTCAACATCAACTAGAAAATATTAATACCTTTGGTTGCCGGAGTTAAACGGCGCTTCGGTTAGTGTTTACATTTAGAAGATCAGCTGTTACACGCGATATTTGCTACAGAGTTAATAGAATACTGAATTTATGTTACTATTCTACTATTTTATGTTAAGTTCTGTGTTCATATGCCAAATATGTTCACCAAACACAAATCTTAGAGGGATATATTTGTGGCAGCTGCTGGAGTTAAGTGGTGTAACGGTTAAGATTGCTGTCTCACTTATTTACAAATCGGTGGTCATGGTTTGCATTTTATACCCCATCCATATTGTTCGATCCCTCTTTTTGGAAATATTTTTTTAGGCTTGAAAACGCGACTTGTAAGCC
Organism: Acanthosepion pharaonis; assembly: GCA_903632075.3. Classification (NCBI taxonomy): domain Eukaryota; kingdom Metazoa; phylum Mollusca; class Cephalopoda; order Sepiida; family Sepiidae; genus Acanthosepion; species Acanthosepion pharaonis. Next base: position 1,359,546 of record CAHIKZ030000379.1, on the reverse strand, counting down.
GCAAGTTATTTACAGTATATGGGTCACGTGACAGTAAACGTGCTAAGACATTTTTTTTTTCTTCGTTTATATTCCAGGTGGTAATCGATAACGGAAAATCGCACACTTCATCGATTAGCCGTATAGTTGTTCCCAACACTGAGCCAGTCATCAAAATAAAAGAATTGATTATAAAAGGCGGCATTGGCGTTGGCTTCTTACCGCGCAACTCGCAACAAAGAGCTCTTAAAGTGCAAGTTGATACTATAACATCTGAGCCAACTACAAACATCTACGTCGACAACGGTATTGAATTCCAGTACGCAACCCAGTCATTCGTTACGAAGCTTCAACTAAGACCATCCATCTTTGTCAGTTCTCTTGGCGTTCTAAGCCTCCCACCGTCTGTCACTGTCAGGGACAATGTCATTATTGACCTGTGCGGATTGCTCACAAATGTTAGGAACTTGACCGTAACATCCAACGGCCGATTTCGAATATCTGGACCGCGATTCGTTCCTCAGAAGATCGTCAAACTAGGATCCCTAGCTATTGATCATTTGGGAACGTTAGAACGTTCCCCTCATTGTTCCTCAACGATTAATGTCATTCTCGACCTTGATGTCTTCCAGAAGTTAAACGGTTCTAGGCTCCCTTCTAAGTTCAGCCTATCTCCTAGGACTCGAGAAGAAATACTGTCCATAGCTCAAGCCCCATTCGTTAACACAACCTGTCCCGCGGGACGGGATCTTCGGATCTATCGTGGGCAAAGCTGCGAACTCCTACCGGGCGATTACAACTTCAGCAATCTGATTATTGAAAATGGAGGTAAACTCATTATTCGCGGAGACAGCGTCGGTGTGCAGAAAACAAATATCACAACAGAGAATCTTATTATTAAACCAACTGCAATCCTCGAAGGCATCGGTCGAGGTTTGCTTCCAAGCAACAGTCCGAGTGGGTCAACTCGTTACGGAACTTCAGCCACTCATGGCGGACAAGGTGTAGCCAATAGAAATACCTACGGGAACATTCTCTTCCCAACGGACTATGGTAGCAGTGGTTATGCTGCCAATTCCCGACAGGGATACGGTGGCGGTCAGCTCAAACTGACAGTCTTACAAACTTTCCTTCTTGATGGTATCATTGATGTAAGCGCTAAAGACGGGATTTCGTCCTATAGATCTGGTGGTAGTGGCGGCAGTTTACTAATTCGGGCTCAAACTCTTGAAGGCAGTGGCTTGATTCGAAGTAACGGTGGCATCAGTGGCGGTGGTGGCGGACGTGTTGCTGTCTATCTGTCAAGCGGAATTTACAACTGGGACGGAAAAATAACTACGTTGAGCAAGAAAGGGATTACAGGACAAGGATCTTCAGGTAAATATTCATTTTATTTTTTTTTTAATTTAAATGTTAATCTCCGCTCTGAACAAAACATGGAATGGGCCAAGTTCCAAAGATCAAGTGAAACGGAATAATGGAACCGTAGCTTCAGGAAACAAATCCACAATGACAAGGTTAATTGATTTGCGATTTAGAGTTTAATGTTAATATGATTTAATTATACTTCAATTAATATAGACTCAATTTAAACTGTGTGATCGTAAACTAATTAGTCTCGCAGGTAGTAAAGTCCACTAGCATTTTCTGTGTCTGTTATGGCCTTATGCCAGACTCTATAAGTTTGGTCAATATTTTTCAGCGACAGCCGTAAAGTGACGAGAGCAATTTCGTCTCACCTACTCTGGCTAATGAAGTAAGTTTGACCAGCACTGATGACTCCATTAATAACGATTTAAGCCAGGCACAACTCGGTCAAAATCTAATCACAAATTTCAGAGACTAATACTTGGAAAATATTTGGTATAGAGGAAATCTGAATTCTCTTTCTCTCTAGGTTTTACTTCTTTCTCTCTCTCTCTCTCTCGCTGAACTTTTTTCATTCTTTTCTTTCTAGACATTCACTCTCTCTCTCTATCTCTGGGTTTTCCTTCTATTTTCTCTGTTACTCATTTTTTTTATTTTTTCTCTTTCTACACTTTCAATAGCTCTCTTTCGACTAGACATGCCTTTTCTCTTCTCTCATTCGAGACATTTCTTACCTGTCTCACTCTCATTCGAGACATTTCTTTCCTCTCTCTCTCTCTCTCGAGACGTTTCTTTCGTCTCTCTCTCTCTCTCTCTCTCGAGACGTTTCTTTCGTCTCTCTCTCTCTCTCGAGACGTTTCTTTCGTCTCTCTCTCTCTCTCTCTCTCTCTCGAGACGTTTCTTTCGTCTCTCTCTCTCTCTCTCTCTCTCTCGAGACGTTTCTTTCGTCTCTCTCTCTCTCTCTCTCGAGACGTTTCTTTCGTCTCTCTCTCTCTCTCTCTCTCGAGACGTTTCTTTCGTCTCTCTCTCTCTCTCTCTCTCTCAGAGACATTTCTTTCGTCTCTCTCTCTCTCTCTCTCTCCACGAGACGTTCTTTCTTCTCTCTCTCTCTCTCTCTCTCTCAAGTTTCTTTCGTCTCTCTCTCTCTCTCTCTCTCTCTCTCTCTCTCTCTCTCAGGACGTTTCTTTCGTCTCTCTCTCTCTCTCAGGACATTTCTTTCATCTCTCTCTCTCTCTCTCAGGACGTTTCTTTCGTCTTTCTCTCTCTCTCTCAGGACGTTTCTTTCGTCTTTCTCTCTCTCTCGGGACGTTTCTTTCGTCTTTCTCTCTCTCTCTCTCTCTCGGGACGTTTCTTTCGTCTTTCTCTCTCTCTCTCTCTCTCGGGACGTTTCTTTCGTCTCTCTCTCTCTTTTCGAGACATTTCTTTCGTCTCTCTCTTTTCGAGACGTTTCTTTCGTCTCTCTCTCTTTCGAGACATTTCTTTTGTCTCTCTCTCTCTTTCGAGACGTTTCTTTTGTCTCTCTCTCTTTCGAGACGTTTCTTTTGTCTCTCTCTCTTTCGAGACGTTTCTTTTGTCTCTCTTTCTTTCGTCTCTCTCTCTCTCTCTTTCGAGACGTTTCTTTCGTCTCTCTCTCTCTCTCTCTTTCGAGACGTTTCTTTCGTCTCTCTCTCTCTCTCTCTTTCGAGACGTTTCTTTCGTCTCTCTCTCTCTCTCTCTCTCTTTCGAGACGTTTCTTTCGTCTCTCTCTCTCTCTTTCGAAACGTTTCTTTCGTCTCTCTCTCTCCCTCTCTCTCTTTCGAGACGTTTCTTTCGTCTCTCTCTCTCTCTCTTTCGAGACGTTTCTTTCGTCTCTCTTTCTCTTTTGAAACTTTTCTTTTCGTCTCTCTCTCTCTCTCTCTCTCTCTCTCTCTTTCCTTTTCTCTCTCTCTCTCTCTCGACATTCCTTTCTCTCTCTCTCTCTCGACATTCCTTTTCTCTCTCTCTCTCTCGACATTCCTTTTCTCTCTTTCTCTCTCTCTCTCTCGACATTCCTTCTCTCTCTCTCTCTCTCTCTCTCTCTCTCTCTCTCTCTCTCGACATTCCTTTTTTCTTTGTTGTTAGACTTTTCCTTTCCTCTCTCTCCATTCCCAGAATTTTTCACTCTTACTCACTCACTCACTCACACACATACACAATCTATTTTGGCATCCTTTGTATCTCTCTTTCTCGCTCCATTTCGGAGCTTTTTGTATATTTCTCTAGCAAACTCTTTTATTTCCCTTTTTTTTAATTATTACATTTCTCTGATTTTCAGGTACCATCTACATTGAAGACATGAGTAAAAAGAAAATGTTGATAATATCAGGACCTGGAGACACGCGCACCGAACTGTCCTCTTCTTTTCATCTTCCCTCTTTAATTGATAGGCTCTCCATCACAGAGAAATCTACAGTCGAAATAACCTCTTCACTGACAGTCGGAACATTAATAGGAGATGGAAGCGGTACCATCATCGTCTCTAATAACGCCACCCTCACCATCCAGAAATTTGACAATGATGAAAAGGGTTCGCAAATAAACTTTCTGATCGAATACGGTGCATCGCTTTTGTGCGATAATGATTTGTATGTCAACAGTGAATCCCCGTTGTTAGAAATAAAAGGGTCTGTGAAATCGAAAAATGTCGTTATTGGAAAACACGGAACTCTCAAAGTTTTCTCCGGGGCATCCCTATTTACAGAGTCTCTAAAATCTGAACAGATGTCAAAAGTCCTTCTGGAAGACGGCAGTCGTGTTGGAAAGACTTTAACTAGTCTGACTCTGAAGACGCTTGTTGTCGGTTTTAAATCCAACTTGACAACGACTCACACTAATCTAACAATAGCAGCGAAAAATTTCCAGATGATGTCGTCTTCGAAATTCTTTCTCGCGAAAGCAACCCGAGAACCGAGTTGGCTAAATATTGAATCTGAAAGAATTCACATAGAACATGATGCAGTTTTATCCATGGACAGGCAAGGGCGTGAAAACTGTGTCATCGGAAACTTCCGGGGAGCTAGTCATGGAGGAGACGGATCAAGTAATCCAGGTTCAACATATGGATCACTCCGTACTCCAAATCTACCCGGATGCGGAACACAATCATCCGCTGGTGGGGGTGTGGTTTACCTGCACGCTTCCCAAAGTCTCGTGTTAGACGGTTCTATCACAAGCCGAGGTGCAAACAGCTCAACAGGTGGAGGTGCCAGTGGCGGTAGCGTTAAAATAAATACTCCTGTCTTGTCAGGTTCTGGTTTAATTTCCACTGATGGTGGTTGGAGTACATTCTTAAGATCAGGAAGAGGTGGCGGTGGTGGTGGTGGTGGCCGAATTGCAGTTGAAGCCAGAGATATGAGTTTATTCATTGGTAAATTGACAGCGGAAGGCGGAAAGGGACAGAAGCTGGAGCTTCGGGAACTATATACCTGAACTTTTTTAAATCCGGAAAGAATGTTCACAAGATTCAAGTTTGGAATTCCGGCCAAACTAGTAAAGGCGTTACGGATCTATCAGACGATCTCCCAGCAAACTTTGTCTTGGATATTCGAAACAATGTCACTGTAGCCGTTCCAACTACAATAAAAAATGTATCTATCGAACAAATCGATGGAGACTTCACAGGAACAATTTTAGTTAGTGATAATCAATTTATGGAGATAGCTACAAAATTTGGTACGAAACATCCATATGCTTTAAAGTGTAAAGTCAGAATCGCCTCAAAAGGAATGGTAAAGTTTCCTTCAAAGTTGCTTCTAACAGATCCAAACATCTTATCAAATGACAGTCCAAATTTGGAGGTTAATGGTACAATAATTGGGGTTTTAGATATGGTTGTTGCATCAGGATCAAGGGTATCTTTCTCTACCACAGCGCGAACTGGTGTTAACCCCCAAACATTAGACCCGATTGCGACACTGTCTTTCACCAATGTTACAGTCACATCAAACGGACTTTTAGAATTTGGACTGGACAATCTGACCCCGTTAAACCTATTTCTTCATCAAAGCTTTAATATTATGTACAAAGGTACCGTGCATGGCAGATATCTACAAATAGAAACATCTGACATGGCTTTATCGTATAAAGGTCTACTCAGCGCAGACAGTTTGGGACATCTTGCCGGAAAGGGCAAAGGGGCTGGTACCTCTGGAAATGGTGCTAGTTATGGAGGAACTGGTGGTGTAGCTGGTACCGCAAATCCAAGTCCTTTTACTGGTCAATTCGGGTCTATTTTTACTGCTAGCAGTCCTGGATCGGGTGGAGGAAATACGTCAACTGGAGTTGGAGGTCCTGGAGGCGGAGTTTTAAGAATCAAAAGTAAGAACACTTTTTCGCACCATGGTAAGATAAGTTCTAATGGTGGCAGTGCGAATAAAGATGCAGGTGGAGGCAGTGGTGGTTCTATCTACATTGAGACGAAACAGCTTATCGGGACAGGAGAAGTGTCTACGTCTGGAGGTGCTGGAGGAGATAAACTTGGCGGTGGAGGTGCTGGAGGAAGAATCGTCGTGCAGTTGTCAGCTGAGGACAAATTCATTGGAACGTATGTCATAATTGATTTGAAATTTCTTTTAAAGCATTATCTTTCTTTTAATTACGCCTACAATCTTTTTCGAGAAATATTCTAGAGAACTGTTTCCCTTTCTTAAGAAAAAATTAACTTATTTCTATTAAAAATCATTTAGTACTAGACTCTTACTGGTTATAGATTAGTGGAAACACAAGTAAAATTAATACTGTGGAACCTCGGTTCACGAATTTAATTCGTTTCTGAAGCCCGTTCGTAACCTGAAATGTTCGTAAACCGAAACTATTTTTCTAATAGGAATCAATGTAAAATGAATTAATCCATCCCTGGTCCAAAGATGACTGCTTATTTTAACTTTTACAACAGTACTTTGTGCACAAGTTTATACACGCAACTAATGGAAATAATTAAATCTAAGAAAGAAAGAAATAAACCCAATACTAAAATATGGACGAACACTTTAATTAAATGGTACCTGTAAGTAGGAGAGTTGATAGTGGAAGGGGAAAGAAAGAGATGATCGTCTCTTTATTTATAAGAATAGTATAGATCGTTGATTTTGCTATATGAAACTGAGTAGGAAGATACAATTTAATCAAGATAGTAGAGTCAAATGGAAATAGAATCAAGTGGAAATTTGTGGTTTTTATACGAATGATTTTCAGCACAATTGGACTATATTAATGCCATTTATACTTATAAGGAAGATTAAAACAACTTTCGCATATTTAATTAAAAATGGGTTTTGATCTCAAAACCCTCTTCTGCAGTAAAGGGCCCGATAAAAGCTTAACTTTTGCATTTATTCCATTTAAACTTCTTTCTTGGGGATTTTCAGTACTCAAAATGGATTCCGCATTAAACGAAAACTGTGAGAGGGCTAGATAATGATTTTTTGAAGAATACAAGAAAAAGCATCTAATATTAGATTTAACATATAAAAAGAACTGAGTGTGTTTTAAATATCTTCGCAAAAATATTTTTTTTACATTTTGAAAGTTTAAATTGATTTCATATCTGGCGTAAAAGTAATTGTCTCGGGTATTTTTTGTTAGTGTTATTAAAAATTGAAGGACAAGAAATATAAAAGCAGGTAAAAATATGACCCACATTTTTGTTTTGATTTCATAAGTCACTAAAATCCACTTGATATCGGCCATTTTTGGAAACGAGTGTCAAGGCAAACCTGTGCCACTTAATTCGAACAAAATTCTAATTGTTTCCTCGAAAAGAAAAAAAACAGACAGAAATAGCAACTACTCAGAATTGATAATCTAAAAAGAATCGATTAAACCAAAATAAAGCTTTGATTAAACGATCATAATTTGAGAAGTACTTCGAGTTAGAACAAAGTTATACCACTTCTGAGATTCTGAACCTGTCTGCTTTCATATTAGATTTAGTAATGGATAGCGGCTCGGAATGAGGACTCTGAGAGCCAAGTTCGAATTCCAGTCGAATCCATTACATTCACTTACGTGCTAATACCCTTGGGAAAGGTATGAATCCTTTTCTTCTCCACCAGCTATGGGTAAATAGCAGGACAGACCGGGTTCTATAACCTTGGATGGCAACTGGTGTACCGCAGAAATAAATGGCAACCTACTACGAGAAAAATCTATCCCGTCAGTCATGTATCTTTCGATACATGATTGTCTAAGCGTGTATCACGCATGGCACATAACTGACCGACTTATTCCTTGGGATTTTTTCCAAAAATTCTAATGCTTTTTAAGATCCCACTGTGATATAATCGAAGTCATACTAGGTACGAGGGTGAGCTGAAAAGTTCATAGGCTGACTATGAATGTTTTTTTTTTATATTAGAGCTGTGAAATTTTGCCTGCATTAATGTCAATACTTCTTATTAATAACTGTATTGTCTTTCCAGGTAAACTGATAAACGGAATTATCTCTATCGCTAATAATTAAAATATTCTTTCGATAAATTAGAAATGAAATGATATTTAACATAATGGTAAACGTTGTTGGTCATAGAGCGAACTATAACATATTTATATTGAATCATTTGAAAAAAAATATTACGTTTGTATTTTGAACATCTACTTTTAATGAACAACGAACACTGTTTGCAAGCTATGAAAGTCACTACTACTCAACTTGCCCAGTTCATGTGTACACTAAGCAAAGCTTCCTTCATTCGTTATCAGATACAGTCAGCGACGAGTGATTTTATTAAGGACATTGGCCATAAAGTTTGATTGGAGTTGTTTTGGACTTTATTGTTGCTAAGAAAGTGATTAGTTATGCCTTGGGTTATCTCCCTTTCTTTTCTTTAATCTGTCGAAAGCAGAAGTCTTCTGAACTAAGACATCCTTCCTCCTCCATATGTCTTTTTAGATGTCATTCCCAAACAAGAACATGAAAAGAACAAAAGAATTCTGCTGAACTCTCTTTGGTCGACGGTTTCTTACTTCGTTCTTTGATTCGTATAATGAAGAAAATTTGGAATCTCTTTGATCTGCCTTTTACTGAAATTCGTTCCAGTGATAAGAAATGCTCATCTTTTTCTAGTTGCTATTTTTGCTTCTGCTTAAAAAATAAAAAAAAAACTTTGGCAAAAACTTTTTAGGCAATTAAATTTTTTTTTTTTAAATTCTCGTTAATCTTCCAGAAGTCGGGGTTTCATTTCCGTTTTCTCTGAGCAAATCTCTGAACTTATTTTCTGTGTAAATCTCTGTATATGTTTTTAAAATTAAAATGCAGAAGTTAACGGCAAATTTACAACAAAGATTTACTGATTTAAGAAAAAAAAAAGAGACCAGGATTCATAGGCTAAGAACTTCCCTTTGGATCAATGGTTAGCATGGAACCTTTGCCCGCCAATAATTTAATATATTCACTTCAAAATTAGTTGGGTTCCTAATTACCGTAATGGTGTGTCAGATCAAACTCAAAGATTTTAAATTGAGGCTTGTCTTGTAGATAAACTGCATATTTCCCGCCATAGTTCAGTATCTGAGTCATGGTCTTTTCTTTTTACGTACTGTGTCACTTCAGGACGAAAGCGATCATTGCTCTATACTTCCCTCCTACCCATTGTAGCTCTCAATAAGCTTTTCCCTTTGCCAATATCCCCAGGCCATGTTCTGTTACGCACTTGCTTAAGCCCGCTAGGTATGTAATGAGTTGCTTTGCCTTGTCCCTCTTTCCCTCTATTCGACTTGTGAGTATCAGATTCTTCAAGCCCTCCTTTCTCATTACGTGTCCCAGAAATTTTAGCTGCCTCTTCCTGGTGTTAAGTATAAGCCTCCTCCTTGTTTGCATTCTCTCCAAAACATCATCGTTGCTCACACGCTCGGTCTATGTCATCCTTCTCTAAAACCATACCTCCGTTGCCTAAAATCTCTTCTTCATCTTTGAGGAGACCGTCCAACAGTCTCTTATCGAAAAAGAGCACAGATCTCACGTAGCAGCTCAGTACTCTTTTCTTTGTTACCAAAGAAACCCTACACTATTTACATTGTTCGGACTATCGTCCTCATCTTTGTTGCCATTTTTATCACAACGTTTCAGCCGTTGTTTGCTCCAGCCTTCTTCAGGTGGTCGAACTGAACCCTTTATTTCGTTCGCTGTGGTAGACTGTTCTATTTCGATGTGCCATGTCTAATGGATGTCAGTTAATTCCCCTCTCCAAGTTCTCCACCACCTTAACCAGGTATTGAACTCACAACTCTTTGGGTACTGTCACTGGATCTAACTAACGCCTTTATCCACTGTGCCATGTCCTTGAATCCTCGATTCATTTTAGACGGCATTCTCTTGGTTTGCACTTGCCAGACTGCAAATTTTCTTACTAAATGCATCGATACTGTTAGCGTACTGGACTGATCTTTTTATCACCACCATAGTACAACAGTTCTAATGTGTTCTTTAGTACCGAACTATATTTGAAAAATATTCTTATCTGAAAGACAGATATAAATTGTTTATAATAGCATTACTAAACAGCAATAACGAGTCAAGATTTTGATAAATTCTGTTCAACGTTTTCACCTCAAAAATCGAATAGAACTCCTCTTCCAACTTGATGTATTAGAAATTATATAAAGTATGCTCAGGTACAAGAAAGCAACAATCTTTTGCTACCACGAATACCCAATACACATCAGAGCTAGATTTTAGCTTGTTTGTAGCTAACATTTATCAACGTCTGATAAAAACAGTTCACGTATCCAGATATCATCTGCCCTGTCGGCTGGTGCTTCAGAAAACGCCTACTGCTTCTCTTCAGTGGAGTAAGACCCCGGCCCCACAAATGAGGCGCCCTGGATATTGACGATAAACTACATCTGGCAGAAAGGTCTCTGATCAGGAGGTTTTGTTGAGCGTGGAATCACCTCTTAATTGCTGGTGTTCTCAGGTCCAACCTGACCAGGGATGGTAGTATCTGTTAGGGTCCCAGATATGGACAAATAGTTAACCCCCAAACTGGCGTCAAAACACTATGAAAGCAATACATGTCTGGAAAAAATATTACCAGCAATACATTTCTGAAAAATAAAATATATTACCAGTAATACATTTTTAAAAAATAAAAAATATTACCAACAATATAAATTTTGTTGGCATTAAATAGCCCATTGAGATTGATATGCCACAAAACAAACAATTTAAATATCATATAATAATTGTTCTTGTTCCTTCCTCTGTTAATTCGCACGACATTTACGCCCTACCAATAGCTCATAAATAAGAGATTATTTCATTTTGATCGCGTGGAAACACAAAAGTAATATTAGATATGCTACTTGGTTTCAGTAAAAAAAAAAAAAAAAGGAAGAATGAAAGACAGAAGTGTTTAGCATCCACTGCTAATAATTCATAAATAATGGACTATTACGTTTTGATCGCGTAAGACAATAAAAGACATATCAAAGACGCTACTTGGTTTCAGTCAGAAAATGAAAGAATGTAGGGGAAGAAGAAAGAAGTGTTTAACTTCTGTTTCTGTTAAATAGGAAAAAGTTACAAATTTTTAAACTTTTCATTTGTACCCACTTCTTAAAATAACGACCAGCATTCATATTTATGATTGTTATTGCAATATTTTGTTCAAGTTGTTAAGGTCACCGATGTTAACGATGCGATAGGGGAATTTCTACAATTTTTTTATTGTCACAGAACACGCCATGAACCCGTTCAACCATTAACTGGTGAATTAACATTCATCATAGGAAAACGGTGAAATTTTCAGGAATTAAAACCAGTCAAAGACAAACTCTGTAATAACCTTTTTATGTTACTTACAGAATCGATGTGATAGATATCGGCTCAGAATGAGAAATCGCTAGAGGTGTGTTCGAATTCCAGTCGATTTCGCTACTTTCATTTAGCGCAAATACCCTTAGGAAAGGGCCGTCGTGGGTATGACGATAAACTACATCCGCGTCCTGGGTAAGACGGTGAACTACCTCCGGCAGCGGGGCCTCTGGTCGGGGAGTTTTTTCTTAATTGCTGGTTTTCCCAGGACCACCATGACCCAGAGTGGTAGCACCTGTTAGGTTCCCAGCTATGGGCAAGTGTTTGACCGCCGGGCTGTGGGTGGGGGAAGCACTATAAAAGTGTATAAAAAGGTTTTAATACCAGAAATACTTTGTAAAATAATTATTACTAGCAATAAATTCTTGAAGAAAAAACTATTAGTAGCAATACGTTTTTGAAAAAAAACTTTACCTGTTAGAAATTTTTTAGTAAAAAAATATTACCAGCGATACATTTTTGAAGGAAAAATTATTACTAGAAATAGATTTTTGACAAAACAAAATATTACCAGCAATAAAAACTTTTGTCGGCATTAAATAACCTATTGAGGTTGATATGCCGTAAAAGAAAACAAACCAAACCTTGGGAAAGGTATGCATCTCCTCATCACCACCAGTTTTGGGTTTAATATCAGAACTGACTGAGTCAATTAGCCTTGGTTGGCAACGAGTCTACCGCAAAAAGAAAGGGCAACTTACTTTGTGAAAATTTTTGCTTAATCAGTCATGAATCTAAAGAGACAAGCATGTATCATGTATGATATCTAACTGACTGGCAAAATTATTGAAATCATTGCCGAATAATTGCTATTTCGTCTAGGAACTTCAGGCAGCAATCAAAAAACACTTGTTCCCTAACAATAAATAA
>CAHIKZ030000379.1:1282500-1345000 GCA_903632075.3 Acanthosepion pharaonis | reverse complement strand
GCCCGCAACCGTTCAATGGGAGGGCGCGGCCTTGGACAGCTGTTACCCAGGACTGGGCACTTCTCAATATAATATTCCTCAGTTGCGTCTCTGTCCTTTGATGGAGCCGCCTCTGAGCGCACTCTACCCAAAAAGAGAGACTCAGCTGAAAGATGAGAAATATCGTGCTACAAACTACACGAGAGACTAATTTGTATTTACTCCTCACATCTCACGAGGTCAGGTTGTGACACAAGGTCGGTTTAATGTGGGGAGCCCGGCTTCTAAAGCTTCTAGGACACATAGACGCTTTTGGACTGTATCAAGTGTGGGTAAATACCACCCATATATGGCAGCGGTACTCTATTCTCGGCCTGACCTCGTTCTTATAAATGTAGCGGATAACAAGAGGAGCGAAGTAATTGCCGGGACGATACAACGAACCGACCATTTTCCCAACAACTTTAGCCATGGTCGTATATATGAGTTGCACGAGATCAGGGTTGAGTTACTCATTACGATTGTTGAAAGAGGTTGCAAAGTGGAAAACAGTTTGTCGCCTACAATGGCGAATCTTAGGCGTGAAAGTTAGGACGGGTGTATCTAAGGTGTATAGTCCATTTGAACACTCCTCATGTATATAGCGGTCTCGTCTGTGAGAAATGCGTTGCAGAGTGGAAAATATTTCGTCGCCTACAAGAACACGTAGGCGCTTTTGGACCCTATCGAGCGTGGGAAGTGAAGACTGTGTAGCTCCTACCCATATACGGCAGCGGTACTCTATTTCCGGCTTGATTTCTCTCTTATAAAGGTAGAGGATAGGGGCACCTCGGCGTGGTGTAATGGTTAGCAAGCTTGTCTTGCTAGAACAATTACGACTGAGTAGTGAGTTCGATCCTCACAGGGTGCCTCCTACTTTCGGCCTTGTGCCACATCTAAGCTACGCTTGGAAAATAACTATATATTGTAAGACGGGGGCACCTCAGCGTGATGTAATGGTTAGCAAGCTTGTCTTGCTAGATCGGTTACAACTGAAAAGTGAGTTCGATCCTCACTAGATGCCCCATACTTTCGGCCTTGTGCCACATCTAAAGGTAGCGGATAGCAAGGGGAGCGAAGTAATTGCTGGAGTGCTACAGTGAACCGACCATTTTCCCAACATCTTTAGCGATGGATCATATATACTCGTTCCACAAAGATCTGGATCCGATCAGCAATATTAATAAAAAGAGAATATACTTTTCTTTTCTCTGAGATAGACACGAGACTAACCGGCACTGTTACAAATATAACTTAAAATTACATTTTTATTTTATTTTTTATTATTTTCAGGTATTATATCCAACGTCAGAGATATGGTCGTTGCTTCTCGTCAGAAAGCTACTTTTACATCCAGAACGAGAACAGCAAGTTACCAAGACAGCAAGCTGATATTCATTACAAAACCAGGTCGATACAAATTCGCCAGCTTGATTATCAAGGATTACGCTCGGGTCCATTTTCAAGCAACCGGTCAGACTCTGAGCCTTGGTCAGCTCGAATTGCACTATAAAGCAATCCTCGTTGGAGAACAATTACTCTTAGAAGGCAATGATGTTGTTGTGCATCCTGGGGCAAAAATTGATCTTTCTAAAGGAGGCTACGGGCCAGGAAAAGGTCCCGGCAAAGGAATAACTCTGGTAAGGATATTCGCTATAGTTTTTTTAAATTTTTTTACATAGAAGAGAAGAAAAAAACATTTTTCAGCGGTTACATTTCAAAATTATTAGGTGACATGGAAATTAATGTCTTTTAAAAAGGAATAAAATATTTTCCTCGTGTACACACAGCCGAGCAGTTATATTAACGTCTCGATCATGAGACCCGTGTTCAAATCTCACTATGGTCGATTTATCAAGTTAATAATATTGGCTTTAGGAGAAAACCTCTTGTGGCACCGTTTGGAACCGGTGGGAAGCCACACTACGGGCTGCCTTGTGTAGGAACTGTTCTAAATTCATCGAAGGCTTACGATCATAGCACATTTAAACACCCGTTTTTGTTCGTTCGTGTCGTGCCTGGTCAGTATCTATATGGGTGACCGCTTGGGAATACCAGGTGCCGTAACTTTATACAAGGATCACGTCTCTGAATGGAAAATTGGAGAGCCGAGTTTCAATTCAACTCGGGTTCCTTATATTCTTTGACGTGCAAATACCCTTGTAAAAAAGGTATGAATTCACCTGTTCTCCCCCTCAGCTATGGGTTAATTAGTAGGACATGTATCAGTAAATCATTATCATCTACAATATTTCTTACAATCTAAAAATATTATCTGGTTTTAAATAACTTGATAAACCGTAAAAAATCAGTCACTCTAATTTCATCGATTGTTTTACTAGCACAAACTCACAACTCATCGTGACCGAGCCTTATTCAAAATTCTCTCTTCCAGAAACTGTAATTCAGGTTTTCTCAGTATAGTTACAATATACAAATTTAAAGCAAATATGTCTGAGCAAGTGTCTCGAATAGAGATTAGCTAGCCCTTCTGACATACGGCCTATACGAAAAAGAGGTGTGAATCCTTTACTGTGAAAATCCACAACTGTTTCTAAAAATTACTTATCAAGGACACAATCATTATCCTCATCATTATTATTATTAGCAATAACAAAGAGCCATTTTGAAAGTATTTATATTATTTCTTGTGAAGTTATCTGGGATTCTAGGTGAAAAAATGTCCTGAAGCCAAAGCTTCAGGCACAGATGATGTTAGAGAACAATCTATTCTACCGGGTTTGTTGTTAATGGACACAACCTTTGATATGCAGATGATACCGTATTAATTGCAGAGACGAAAAGAAAATTTTGAGTCCTTCGAGATAGGGGTAGTAAAGAAAGGGGAGAAAAAGGTTTAACTGCGAACAAAAGAAAAGAAGGCATGATCATTAAGGCCAAGTCGATTTTGCAACCGTGGTATTGGACTCAATTTAAAACTTAGGGTTTGTCATAAATAATGAATTTTTTTTTTATTTTTCCCAAATAATTACCACTTTTTGAGTAAACGATTATTAATATTGTTTATGTTCAAAATTGAAATGTTGGAATTTGATTCCAGTGATCAGTGAAAGCCTCATAGCAGAATGTTATAAAAATTTATAATTGAAATATATGCAATTAGTTAATTTGAAATTCAAACGAATAATATATTCCATGGCCAACAACTGCATAGCTTTTACAGGATACAGAAAATAAAGCAACAGTCGACCGAAATAAAATAAAGTTGCGTTAAAAATTTTCAGAAAAATGATTTCACATTGTCAGATGAATTAGAGGTGAGCCAAGAAACTATAAAACACATTAGATAAGTAAACATTTATTCATTGTTAATTAGTCATGTCAATTTACATGACTAATTTCGTTGATTAGCCATTTTATAATCTTTTACAATTTTCACGTGTCCTGGGTATGATGATAAACTACGTCCAACAGCAAAGCCTCTGATTAGGAGGTTTTGAGGAGCGTGGAACCATGTCTGAATTGCTGGTGTTCCCAGACCCACCCTGACCCGGGATAGTAGTACCTGTTAGGGTCCCAGCTATGGGTAAATATTTAACACTCAAACTGGGGTCAAAACACTATGAAAGTGTAAAATAGGTCTTAATACCAGAAATACTTTGTAAAAAAAAAATTGTTACCAGCAACAAATGTTTTGAAAAAAAATTTATTATCAGTTATATATTTAAAAAAAAAAAATATTACCAGACAGATTTTTTGGAGGAAAAACATTACTAGCAATACATGTTTGAAAAAAAAAATATTACCAACAATAAAAATTTTGTCGGCATTAAATAACCCATTGTGGTTGATGTGCTGTAAAATAAACTAAAATAAAACAAACAAATTTTCACTTATTGAATAAAGCAAAAAAAAATACAGTGCTGTTCGATAAAAGTGACTCACCTGATTTATTTTTACTTAAACATTTTTTTGCCTATTGTTTTTGGGTCAAACTAATTTTTAATCTTACTAATATAAAGACCCCTTCCCTACCACCTAGTAAAAAAAGTTTACTCACCCTAAGGTATTCTATTGATAATTATAATTTTGGATATAAATAAGATTTAGGGCAACACTCTATGCAAAAAACGTGACTCACTTATTTCCTGCAACTAGCAATCAATAGAAACATAACCGAACAGCTTTAAATAAAGAATAATAGAGGTATAATTTATTTATAATAGGTAATATAGTTCGAAATATTTAATAATCTATGGGTCCTCCTTTATTTTGAATAACCTTTTCAAACCTTTTTGGCATTGACTTGATTAGGTTTTGGCAAATCTCATGTTCAAGCATTGAATTCCATTCGGATATGAAATTTACAATAAAATCTTCTTTGTTGCTCAACTGCTTTCTCGAGAGCCTGTACTTTATAATGCTCCATAAGTTTTCTATGGGGTTGAGATTGGGGCGGCCATGTCATAACACTCACCTGCTTCTCATCAAAGTATTCCTTCATCAATTTTGATTTGTGACCGGGAGCATTATCCTGCATAAAAAATGAGCTTGGTGTGGTCGATTTGCACCCTTTCAGCAGAAGGGAGCAGACAAGACTCTAAAATTCTCTTGTACTGCTCGCTCCTGATGGTCTTTTCAATAGGTTTTAAGAAACCAGTTCCATGAAAAGAAAAGCATACACAGAACATTATACTGAACGGATGCTTGACAGTACTTACTACTAAATTCAAAGAGCTTTCAAAGCTTCTTCGGATTTTAGATCGCTTATCCTTTGAATTGTTTCATCAGAGAAGATAAAATTTAGTAAAAAAAAATCAGGTGAGTCACATTTATCGAACAGCAATGTATATATTTTGCTTGTAGTAAGTGATAATTAAAATTCTGTTTTAAATATATTTCTATTCAAAGTTCCTAATACAAAAAATATCAACCTTATTTGGATTTGTTCTTGAAATAGTAAAATATTGAAAACACTTTGTAAGCAAAAACCTGCAGAAATTAGGTATTTCTGTATATTTTTTCAGACTATCTTTAAAATTAAACACTCAAAAATTGGTAAAAGCTATTAATTGAACCTTTGACACCATTACTTATCGCATAAAACGCCATCTTTCGTGCTATATTGATTTTTCTAAAGTCAGTGAAAAATCAATCACGAGCAACAGAAAAAGCCCAATATTCGAACTACAAATGAAAGATTTCAAAATCGAACAAGGAAATTGATCTATCCCCGAAGTGTTAAAGCCGATGATGAAATCCGAAGGCACATTTAAATATAAGTCTTTCAGATACTAAACAAAAGTAATAGAATTTCGTTGGAAGGAAATATAAGACAAGACTTTTTAACTGTTATTTAATATCAAACCTCCAGTATGTCAGAGAATGCAGGACTATTTCCACACGGATGAAGAAGAAAATTGAGATAACGGAGATGTGCTTCTGTAGAAAAATGTTGTGAATGTTATGGACAGATCATGTGAGCAACGAGGAAATTTAATAGAAAATGGAAATAAAATGAACCATTTCGAAAGACTGTTGAAATTTCTGGGATACATTACGAGGAGAGGTTTGGAGAATTTGACACTCACAGGACATAATGACGATAAGGGGATGCAGATGGAAACAGCTAGTAACGCACCTAACGAGCTTGTGTAAATGAATAATAGAACATAACTGTGTGGGATAGTAAAGGGATAGGAAGTTGTAGAGAGTCATAAACGCCTACCTCCTGCAGGGTCACATAACATTAAAGAAGGGAAGACAATGACAAAAAGTTAATCGATAGTGAAGACGTCCTAGATATCTTTCTTGTTTCAACAAAAAGTGTTATTCTTAAGAAATAAAATACAAATCTACGTTAAGGAGATTATCATATTTGCCGGCGACAAAGACGCAGGTTTTTTTTCTGAAATAAATCTCGAAAGATTTTCGGAGGCCTATGCTAATTCCAGAGGCGGATTATCTATGCCAGAAAGTCCACTGAATTCCTGTATGCAAATTTTCTAGACTTATTACATATAAGTCAACCATTCGTCCATGCTTAGAATGTTGGAACTACATATGGTCCAGTACCCCTCTTATTTACCTTGAGTTCTTTGATAAAATGCGAAGATGAATCCGCGATATTATTGGTCCTGATCTCGCGTTTCGGCTTCGGTCACTTTCCCACCGTCGTAAAGTTTCCTCACTCTGTCTTTTCTATAAATACTTTCATGGTAAGTGTTCGGATGAGCTCTTCGCTATGGTACCTAGACTTTCTAAATTTAAGCTCAGTACTAGACAGGCGCCAATGAATTTGAACTCCACTGAAAAATCAGCTTAATGACCCACATAAAAAAACTCATCATCCGTATTCTGATGCATAGAACGCCCAGCGGAATCAGACCAGAGATAGGACAAGAACAGTGCGGGTTCATTAAAAACACCGAAACAAGGAACACTATATTCATGCTCATAATGTGACCAGAAAGAGCAATACAGATGCAGAAAGACGTGCGCCTTTGTTATATAGACTACGCAAAGGCGTTCGGCAAAGTACGCCACAAAGATTTGTCGGAACCGCTCAGCAACCCCGGGAAAGATACTAGAATAATGAAGGACCTATACTCGCAGAAAAGGGCCTTCGTGCGGATAGAGAACGAGCTCATCGAATATACAAAATAGAAAGGGGCATAAGGCAAGTATGTGCCTTCTCACCAGACCTATTCAACCTACATAGCGAGGCAATTCTGAGAGAATTTGAAATCCTACCAGTATTCATCATTGGCGGCCACAATCTTAACAACATAAGATACGCAGATGACACAGTGCTGATAGCAGACACGGAAAGGAAATTACAAAAGCACCTACAGAAGGTAGCGGAGGAGAGCGAGAAGGGACCAAGCATAAACTACAAGAAGACAGAATTCTCGGTCATCAGTAAAAGGATCAGCCCGAAATGCGATTTACAGGTTGGGGACACTAACATCAAGTAGAAGCGGAAATTTAAATATCTGGAAAGTGTTCTGACAGAGGACGGTAAGTGCGAAGCGCAGATCCGAAGACGTATTGGGATGGCCAAAGACGCATTCCAAAAATTAGGCTGAGTATTACGAGACAAGAGGATGGATTTCGTTGACAACAAATTAAAGAGTACTGAAGTGCTACGTGATACCTTTACGGCAACGAATGTTGGACGGTCTCCTCAAAGATGAAGAAGCGACTCCTGGCAACGGAGGTATGGTTCTACAGAAGGATGCTAAGGATATCATGGACAGAATATGTGAGGAACCATGGAGTTTTGGAGAGGAGGCAAACAATGAGGAAACATATACTTAACATCAGGAAGAGGCAGCTTAAATTTCTGGGACAGGTAATAAGAAAGGAGGTGTTGGAGAATCTGATACTTAGGCAATTAGCGGGAAAGGGCGACAAGGGAAAGCAACGCGTGTCATACCTAGCTGACTTAAGCAAGTGGATGAGAGAACAGGATTCTGGGAGAAGTAGCAAAACTAATTGACAGCTACAAAGGATAAGGGGGGGTCAGAGCCATGATCTCCTACGTCGTGAAGGGACACGGTACATGAAAGAAGACTAGAATAGCATCGTGATCTCATCAATTTACAGCTGAGCTCGCCCGCTAGATGGAGCCGTAAATTCCGAACTAACAGTTTCTTTGCTTTCACTTTAATCTAAAAAAATGTAAATGCAATGTCAATCGCTATCTACTGTCCTCCTGATCACTCTTTCCACTGATTATTAGTTTTTTTTCCCAAATTCTTCTACACAAAGTAACCCCTTGTATCTTAGAAACTTTATTGTTTTAGATCTTTATTCCGAATTCAAATCAAATTAGCACTTACAAATTTAATGTATTAATTACAAATTTAGTGTACTAGCTAGAATATTTTGTTGGTGACTAAATATTTCTAAGTGGGTAAGCCCGGTTTCAAATAACGCTTGGTTTCATCAATTACAGATGTGCAAGAACGTTGCCAATGGTAGCCACCTTTTGGGTGGATTCTTGGAAACTCTGATAGGAACCGTATCTATATCTACCAAACGAGTATTGTGTTTTTTGTCATACAAGACTTGCATTTAAGATAAAATAACACAACAAGGTTGATATGTCATATTAGTAAATTAAGCAACCAAAATAATTCTCCGAACAGTTCTCTTAATTTTTGTTCGATTTATTTTCATGAGAGGTAAATACATTTTTTTTAATCGGGTTCACCCCAAGCAAGGCTGTAAAACCACTAAGACACAAGGGGTTACTGGGTGTAGAAGAATTAGAAAACAGAAACATTCATAAGGAGCGGGAAAAACAGAGTATTAGAGAGACAGTAGATAGGGATTGACATTGCATATGTTTTTGTTTTTTTAAGATTAAAGTTGACTGGAAAGCATGGAGCTGGAATAGAGTTTCACAAGCGAGAAGTGCGAGAAAAGAAACTTTTAGCATGAAACTTACTGTTACATATAACCAATTGAACTGTAATTTGATGAGACCTCGTCGCCAGTCTTACTCATAAAGTCTAGATACAAGAATGAAGAGTTCATCCGATTAATTTCCATGAAAGTATTTATCGAAATGGCACAGGCAGGCAACATTACGGCAATGGAAAATTTACTGAAGCCAAGACGCCATTTCAGGACCAATAATATTACTGATTCTTTATATATAATGTTTTCTCTGCAGACGTATTAAGTTTTTCTTCTTCTTTTTTAATCAGTATCAACCCCCATGCAAAAAAATGAAAGTTGTTCTGAACGGCCATTCGTCTACTCAGGTGTCCTCAAGGGTTCTATTCTTGGTCCCACCCTGTTTTTAATCTACATGCAAGGGGTTATAGGGGTGTGGAGGAATTAGGACCAGAAACTTTAGCAATGAAGAGAAAGAAAAGAGCAGTCAGGAGGACAATAGATAGCGACTGATATTGCATTTAAAGTTTTGCAGATTAAATTTGGTTGGAAAGCATGTGGCCAGTAGGGAGTTCCACAAGCGAGAAGTGCGAGATAAGAAACTGTTAGCATAGAATTTACGGCTACATATAGCTAGCTCAAATGTAAATTCTCGCCGCCAGTTTAGTATTGCTCCGAAACTCAGAGTATCGGTACCATATAGAAGACCTCATCCGAATAAATACCATGAAAGTATTTATAAATAAGGCACATAGAGACAACTTTACGGCGGTGGGAAAGTGAAAGAAGCAGAGTCGCGAGACCAAGCCCAATAATATTATTAATTCTTCTTTGGATCTTATCAAGGAGTTACAGTAAAATCTAGCGATGGATCCAATGTAGTCTTTCCTCCTCGTGTTAGCTGACATTTCACGATTTGATATGTTTGATTGCATCAGCTCAAAAACGTTCCCGGAGATATCGTAGCTTTTCAGCTTGTAGAGAAGACCTGGATGTCAGACCCTGTCAAAGGCTTTCTAGGTGTTCAATGCCCGGGCGCCATCGTTTCTATCTAAAGCACGAAAATAACGTTGATTCATTTTGGAGAGAGAGAAAGAAATCGCAATTGAATACAACAACCGCTAAACCTAATTCTAAGGAAAATCTCACTCTGAAATAGTCTTTTATTTCATCTTTTAAAAAATGCAGTGTTCTGACTTTAAAAGTTATTTGAACATGTAATCAAAAGTTCTATCCCTGTTGGTTCTTAATGAACAGTCTGTGTAATATGGCTTCATTCACTACGATTTTTTTAATGGCAACTACAGCCTATATTGCTTGTTAAAAACGTGAATGAGTGTAGAGAAAGTTCACCCCAAATACTTGCATCTTAAAAGATGCAAGTATTCGGGGTGAAATCTCAATAAAGTGACGCTGCACACACGGACTCGTGCAAATAAGATCAGGGGAAAGATCAAATCATTAAATGGGTGTATTTTACGGCCTCGCCATTATTGAACCGGCGGAGCGCTGTAAGATTTCCAGTTAATGATATCACAAGAAAAATTTTGAAGGAGCCGAAATTTTTCAAACTAGAAAAGGAATCAATTTATCACTATCAGAATTCTTTGCATACCAAAACTCGTGTTCTTTTAACAAGCAATTAAAAAAAATGGTCTGCACTTTTGTCATTGATTATAATGATGTATATATTCTTGACAAGTCGATTTAATGTTCGTTGTATTTGAATAAATTCTTCTTCCCTCACCAAAAATACAGAATTTCTTTTTACTCTTAATCTCTGATAGTATCATAGTCAGTGAAAGTGTAAAAAAAGAAAACATACCCCAATCTTCGATTATTATGCCTTTTCTACAACTATTTCCATGGCAACTGCTCTGACGAGCTTTTTTTCCTCTAGTGTCCGTGCTGCTAGATTGGAATTTCGGTCCCACTCTTTTATTGTTGAATTAATTAAATATAACCGCCACTACTACCCCAACAGTTTCTTTTCCGTACTTCCCTCCTGTAGAAACTCCCTTACGTTCCCTTGCTTCCCTGATAACTAAAATCTTCAAAAATTTAGATGCACCGTCAATCGCCATCTTTTATCTTCTTGAACCTCGTTCAGATTTTGTTCTTTCCTCGGTCCTCCCTCTACTTAGTCTTTTCTCTCACCTTCACTTTCTGTAACTCATTGCGTACTAGTGGCATTCCCGCCTTGCTTGGGGTGAAATGATTAAAAATAAAATGATCTGTTAAGAGACTATCTAGTTATATCGGATTAGCGTAAATCCACTGACTTATGGCAATGTCACCGTAACCATTTTTGAAGAACACTCCTTAGCACTTCACACACTTATCCAATCGTACTTTCTACATTTCATAATCAGGGAAATAAATCTAGAGAAAAAGACACTTCTATGTCTGCCGCATTCATCTCGAGAAGAAAAGGGGCAAAAATGGCGCCAACTTGCTGCAAAGAACGCACAGTTTCATGTACACGGGATGCTTCAATGAACATCAGACTCTTAAAAAATATTAAATTAGAAACCTAACATTTTTTTATCTCTCTTTTCTTTTTATATATATATATATATATATATATATATATATATATACAGTTTGACCCGGATATAAGAGAGATTTTCTCTGGTCCCAAATTAGAGCCTGTGTTAATGTATATAAAATAGACTAAACCCGGATATAAGAGACTTCTTCTCCGGTCCCGACAACTCTCTTATATCCGGGTTACACTGTGTATATATATATATATATATATATATATATATATATATATATATATATATATATAATGAGAGAAATGAAAGTGATCTTTAAAGTGCATTAGTTGCTGTCCTTAATGAGTCTGATTAAAACTACCGTTTAAAAAATGCTACTTTAATTAACAAAATACGGTACCACCTAGCGGCCAAATGTAACTACATCAAAATGGAGGCGAAGTTTGTAAAAGCCTGTTGCGGGAGAGAGAGAATCAGAGACCAATCAGCCCCGATTGAGTCGTTTGGAGGATAGAATATGATGGTTGGAGACCCGAAATTCTCGAGGAATCCAGGAATATGACATCGCTCTCGATTCCTTCCTGTTCATAGAAAAAATGATATTTACTAAAAACGAAAGTCTGTAGAAAGTGCTTTAATCGCTAGATCCCCCGCAATAAATTTGCGTTGCGTTGCGTCTCGCATTTCACCGTTCTTGGCAAATCTTCTATTATAATAAAATTAATAAAAAACAAAAACAATTTAAATAAAACTGGATAAACTATTAGCAGACATGAATAAAAAAAAAAATAAATACATTTGAAAGTTTAAAATTTCAGCATTTCAGTGAGAAAAATAGTCCCAAAAAGGACAATGACCTAGTAGAAAAAAGCATTGGTTTGTAAACTTGGTGACATAGAGGTTGTGAGTTCAATATCTGGCTCGGGCAATGGAACGAGCAATTAGTAAAAAGTACTAAATAAAAGAAGATATCTCTAGATGATGATCAGTGGAACGATAACAGCCTACACCAGTAAATTAAATAAAGGGTTTAGTTCGGTAAACCTGAAGAAGGCCGCATGGCACAAACATCGAAATGTTGCGATAAAAACAACAAACATGAGGACAATAGTCCGAATATAAATAGTGTAAATATATTCAAAATAGTTTGATAATTTCTGAACAGTTCTTATAAGTAACTGTTTTAGAATATTTCACACATTTTAATATTTGCAAGTTACTTTACTATTTCTATTTTTACTATTATTTTTTTTTGTATTTAAAACTTAACTTTAGAGTTTTCTGCCTTCATCAAATTTATTACTTTTATGTGTTGCTTAATAATTTTCATATCTCCCATCTTCAAGAAGAGCAGAGTAGTCCTATTTGGTCAGATGAAAATTTTAAAAAAAGCCGTTGGAAAGTTCTTAAATTAAAAGAAGCTGCATGTGTGTTCGTCAAAAGGTGAATAAGAAGAAACCATGCGGAAATCTCTAATCCGAATAAACAGTTTTACTTATTAAAGACTCGCATATCCAATCAACAATTGTAAGGATTCATGCTATGGAACTGTGAACAAATTAAAACTTTCTCCAGCTGGGGAGCAGCAAGAGAACAAATACATTATGTTTAATATAATTACTTTTGACTCTGTTATAATGGTCCAAAAAACATATCGATCGAAAAGTTGTTAACCCTTTGGATAAATTTGCGCAACCAATTTTTGTATTTGTTTATATTAATATGTCCATAAAATCATCAACAAGCAAGATCGAGTAAGTTCTTTAGGGGTGAGAAAAAAACTGTCGATATTATGTAATAAGCTAATAATTAGTAACAGCAGTTATCTGATTCCAAATACGGTCAAGATAATAGTGTAGATTAATCTCTCTAGCATTGATGGGCTACCTGTCAACAAGACGCACAATACGGAAATAAAAAAAAAACATTGAAGGTGACCAATCGACTATATTTCCTAAAAACTCTCATGAAAATGCATATACATAAATTAAAGTCAAAAGTTTTTGAGAGCCATTATCAACTTGTATTTAAAGGCTGGTCATTTTGCTTTAA
The DNA here is from genome assembly GCA_903632075.3 of Acanthosepion pharaonis. Lineage (NCBI taxonomy): Eukaryota > Metazoa > Mollusca > Cephalopoda > Sepiida > Sepiidae > Acanthosepion > Acanthosepion pharaonis. Next base: position 1,332,062 of record CAHIKZ030000379.1, on the reverse strand, counting down.
AAATGTATTGTTGGTAATTTTACTAGAATTAGGTATTTTTGGTAATTTTTTTACATAAGGAATGTATTGCTGATATTTTGCTATAAACATTTATTTTTATGCTTTAATAGAGTTTTGTTTGTTTGTTTAGGGGGTTCACTATTTGCCCATAGTTTGGTGCTTTGTATGTATTACTAGCCGAGTCAGGGTAGACTTTGGCACAACAGCAATCAAGAGGAGGTTCCACGCTCCTCCAAACCTCCAATCTCCCGATTGAAGGCATTGTTTCCGGATGTAGTTTATCGATATACATGAGACTATACATTTAAAAATTACTAGCAGATAAATAAGATATATATAAATGTGGAAAATTTGTATTTATAAGCGAGAAAGCGCCTGATTTACTATAAAAGGTCTAAACAAGAACAAAAAAGTATAAACTCTCTTTCATTATATCTTTTAGATTTATTATAATTTTAATTATCACCTTTTAAAAAAAGAGTGAAAATAGTTAAAAGCGATGTTATTGGACAAACCGTCTTTTTGACAGACCATTTTTTGAGGGGTGGTGGTGAAATTCCATGTTTGCCGACTGTTTTTCTGGGAGTATTTATGCAAATTTTTAAGATCGCTGAAAGATTTTATAAACATAATTTAACTTTTTGCTTTTGTATTTTCTTTGATTTCAGCTTTTTGTTAAAATTTCTCCAAATTGCAAGTGACATTTTAAAACGTTCAATCAGTAAAATTAATAAACAAACGGAAATATGTATTTTAAAAACTTGCTTTTAGGACAAGTTAAAAAGAAAAGAAGATATGTTATGTTCTATACAGTGAGTCTCTTCTACTCTTAGCCCAATACCTTCGGATCAGGAGCGGGTTATGGTGCAGTAGGCGGATCAATTACCAAAGATCAACCCGGTGGCTCTTTCTATGGTGTGACTAGCAATCCAAATGACTTCGGAAGCGGAGGCGGAAACAGTTCTGGAAACGGAATTGGTGGTTCCGGCGGAGGCCTGCTCCGACTGAAATTATCAGGTGTTCTAAAACTTGAAGGTAATTCGCGACATTCGTTTTCATTATTTCTTTTGTTTTTACTCAGTTAAATAGAAAACTATTCGAATTTCTTCTCGATAAGAAAAAGAACAGTATCAAGTCACTTTAACCAATCGGTAACATTTTCTGTTTCGAGATAAGTTCTACTGAAAGAGAATCAATGTTACTTTAACAACGTTTTTTTTTTTTACGCGCGGCAAAACAGATTCCAGGTTCGATCCTCACTTTGTGCCGTATCTAAGTTTAGTAAATCCCTATATCACGGTTAATTGCTACATCGGTTGCCCGGAATAGCCTATTAGTTGGGCCATTTCTGCAGAAACGGAATCAAAGCGAGACAATACTTATAATTGTCATGAAAGGCAGCTTATTGGATTTAAAAGTCGTGGACCTGGCGCATCGTGCCAAAGAGAAATCTACTCTATATGAATAAAAGGTTCTCAAGTTCGAACAGTAATTTCCTAGCTTCAATATTTCTTTTCTAATTTGTCTTTTTCATGACATAAGATCCTGTTTCTGTGGAGGTTTGCTATATTAGCGTGCTCAACAATACACCGCGTTGGGTTATCTAAACTTTTTTTTCTTTTTAACAAATATTAAAGGTGTGGATTGAAAATTCAGAAGCACGTGCCTTCATATAAATACCAACACAAGTTGATATTAACGATTTTCGGATTTCTTTTTAGGCATTTTTATTTATTTATTTATTTTTTTTTTTTGCACTTTTGTTTCTCATGGAATTTTCGGTCGATACATGATTCGGCTTTTAAATTACGTCTCACGGTTTCATGAAATACACATTTTTTTTTCTGGACTTTCTTAAGCTTTCTTCTTATCCCCCAAATCGCCATATTTAAATCAGACACTCGCCGATATCTTTCTGATATGGATGTAGGCAGACTGAATTTTTTAAAAAGTGATTTGTTAACAGAAAGAAAATATTCAACTACGAAGAGAAATGCAATTGGACTTAATTTGCACTTTTACTGATCACACGACGAACATATTGTTACAAAATTCGGTGGCCAGCCTAGCAAATTATTTGCCAGAAATCCATGGACATGGAATTCTAACAGGGAAAGATAGATTTTGTTTATGTTTTGAATATAAAATCAAAACGGCGTGGAGTCGGCAGAATGCCGCAAGAACTTTGAAGAGTCAACACCTTTTCCACACCCAGATTCCTCAGGAAGTCTATCCCGCACGTGGCGTAATGCTAAGCCAACGAGAGGGCTTGAAGATCTTCCTCACGTTACCTCCTAGAATCGATGTTACTAAGTCTGTCCTTCATTTTTATAATGAAGTGAATATGAGAAAAAGCCCGTCTTTCTTTGATACACACTACAAAGAATAAAATGGCGATGGGCAACCCAATACTCGGCAATGACAACGATATTGTGACATGTTATATCGTTTACGTATACGTTTTTTTTGTGTATGTGTGTGCGGTCATATAAACTCATTCTCTGAGGGAACGTACATCTTTGCCATTAAGTTTAACATTTGAAACGATGACTTGTATTTGAATTCCGGTAACCGGAACAAAAATGATTTACCACCGCCCTCTTCATGACATTGGACTGTTCACTAATTCTATCTCAAAACCAAAACGTAATCACATCAAAATATTTTCTGTGAATAATTTTTTTAATAGGCTTCCAGTGAAGAACAACTGTGAAACGACGTGAATACGAAAAATATGTCAGAAGTTCAAACGAAATATTCCGTGTAAACTTCGTTGCTTTTAGGTCTTTATAAATCCATATGAAGTGAGATTTGAGAGTATTGTGAAGCCAGCAACATTTAGACTATGGGGAAGTGGATGGCAGGGTGGAAGATAATTTCTCATTTTTAAACTTCCAACGCTAGAAAGTAGGGATTGACTTGTCCTCTAGTAAAAAGCAGTTAACAATTCGAATGATGGTTTTCAAAGCAAACAACCCATGTCACTTGTCTTTAGGGCAACCAAATCTTTGAAGACGCCGACGACCTAAACCCTTTTGGTCTTGAGCTAAGCTGGTCCAGGGATACACATATATATATATATATATATATATATATATATATATATAATATTTGTGATGTGTATTATTAAGTTATCACGTCTGCATCATCCGGACAGAAATTGTATAGAATAACAGTCCAATTTACTAGCAGAGTAAGAAGAGCCAAATTAAGAAATATACCCATTATTCTTAATGAATATCTACTTGGGGTTTGAAATGAGATATTTGTTTCAGCTAGAATTTAGTCTGTCGTTGACAGGTTAAATTTCTCGTTTTTAAACTTCCAACTGTGGAAAGTAGGGATTGGTTTGTCCTCTAGTAAAAGCAGTTAACAATTCGAATGATCATTTTCAAAGGAAACACCCCATGTCACTTGTGTTTTGGGCAACAAGATCTTTGAAGACGCCCACGACCCAAACCCTTTTGATCTCGAGCTAGGCTAGTTCCGGGATTTTTAAATATATATATATATGTGTGTGTGTGATGTGTATTATTATATTATCTTTGAAGACGCTCACGACTGCAGAATCCGGACAGTCTTTGCCTTCCTTACTATCTAAAAATTGTATAGAATCTCATTCCAATTTACTATCCGGGTAAGAAGACCCAGATTAAGAAATATACCCATTATTCTTAATTAATATCTACTTGGGGTTTGAAATCCGATATTTGCTTAGGCTAGAATTTAGTCTACCGTTGACGGGTTAAAAAGTGATTGTTACTAATCACAGAAGGTTAATGATATTATTAAAGCAGAGAAGAATAACCTCACATCTCTTCACACTTATCTATAAAAAGGATTAAAGATCAATTGCAATAAGCCTGTATGCAAGGTTGCTAGCAAAAGGGCCAACTCAATATGCAAATTACAGATTGGAGATACCAAAATCAAACTTAGATATCTGCGAACAGAATAAACAATATTGGCATTTTGGGACAAAAACAAAAATATTAATTTCCCTATAGACAAATATAAGACTATGGTATTAACTTGATGTCTGCGGATATACATAAGCGCACCTGTTTTATTTTTTGTTGTTTTTTACACAGCTCTTGTTAAATAATCGATCTTGTATCACATTTCATAAGAGTGAATCCAATATATTTAATTACGTGCTAAGACCCTTGGGAAAGGTATGAATCCTCTTCTCCATCCAGCTATGGGTAAATAGCTGAACAGTGTTGGTTCTATAGCCTTTGGTGGCAACCAATGTAGGAGAAAGTAACTCTGAATTCAAAACTGTATGTCGCTCTGGCGTAGCACATACTATACAACTAAAAAAAGGACCGTTCGCATTGGCTCGATGATCCCGACTGTAGTTGAATAATGGATTGATAACGGTGAGGTCTGTATTCTACACTAAAATTCTAAATATTATTGCCATTTAGGATTCATTTTAGCCGCCATAATCTTAACAACATAAGTTATGAAGATAACACAGTGTTGATAGATGACACAGAAAAAGAACTAGAAGAACTCCTATAGAAGGTAGTAAAGGAAAGCAAGAAGAAAGGACTAAACATCAATTGCAAGAAGACGGAATGCACAGTTGTTAGAAATGTTAAGAGCCCAACAGGCAAATTACAAATTGGAGATACCAAAATCACACAGGTGTAACAATTTAGTTATATGTGGTATATAGTAACAGATGACGGAAAGTGCGACACTGAAATCCGAAAGTGCATTGGAACAGCGAAAAATGCCTCCCACAAGCTAAGCAAAGAAACAGAAAAATATCGCTAGAAACAAAAAGAGCAGTGACTTGTTATTTAGCATCGGTCCTCCTATATGGCAATGAATGCTGGACAATCTCATCAAAGATGAAGAAATGACTTGAAGTAAATCTGTGGTTCTACAAAAAAATGCCGATAATATTACGTATCGAACGTGTAAAGGAACGACGAGGTTCTAGAGACAACGTCAACAAAAAGATCACTTATACTTAACAACAGAAAGCAACAGTTGAAATCTCTGGGTCATATCATGAGGAAAAAAGAGGTCTTGGAAATTTTAGTACGCACAGGGCAGATTAGACGTAAAAATGTCAACTGAAAGCAACTCACAACCTTCCTGGCGAGCTTGAGCGAATGGATGACGGAGCAAGGTTTGGGAGTGATGGATAAAAGACAAAATTTGTTAAGATCTACAAAGGACAAGAAATTCTGGAGATCCATGATCGCCAACATCCTGAAAAGACACGGCACACAGAAAACCATTTATGACAACTAATCAGACCGTCATTCTACGATCTTCAATAAACAGCACAGATTGGAAATAAGGAAAAAGCTCTTGACGAGAGTCGAACGTCTTTTTTATTTTTTTTTTATTCGATTTATTTCTTTATCGGAGGGTTTAGCCCGTTTATATTTTGCTTGTTGCTCTAACACTAAAATTTCGAAAGACTATGAGCATGGAAGATCAATTATAAACCTCAGTCTCTTTATAGATAGATAATGAATAGAAGCATATATATATATATATATATATATATATATATATATATATGAATTCGCTTGAGGATGAAATGGAACTTTAATTTAATTACAATATTAAATTCGAAGCTTTTAGCTTCCATTTTTGCAACATGGTTAGAACTGTGTAGCGAAAAAAAACATATTTTAAATCAATCAATTTATAATATTAATGCTCTGTAAATTTACATTGAGCACTATTTTGTAAAAAATAAAAATATCTATAAGAACACCGGATTATATATCTTACTGTTCTTTCTTTATATATATATATATATATATATATATATATATATACATTGTATTGTCCCATCGTTTTCGGTGTATGATGGTCAAGTAGCCCAATTCTAAGAAACGACATCCAGATTACCTGCACATGTCATTTGATTATAGGGGTGAATGCTTGTGCAGAACCAACCACAATTTTTCAAAGAGCCTAATACAGAAACCTGTTGCACAGTATGCCACAAGGTTCCGAATCGACCCTCTGCATGTTTTGAATTCAGAGTTGTCCTTCACCTAGACCGTTCTCCACCCAAGATTATAGTCTGTCCTGATATTTAGCCACAGACTGAAAATACGAGGGCCAGAAGAAAGTAACGCACACCCTACATGGCGAATGGATGACGGAGCAGGGTTTGGGAGAGATGTCAAAAAGAGAAAAGTTATTAAGCGCTACAATGGACAAAAAATTCTGCAGAGCTGTGATCGCCAACGTCCTGAAATGACACGGTACTTAGAAGACGATATAGTAATAATCCACAGTAAATTATCATTTTTTATTATTTGCCAGATAGTTGGGAGATACTAGTTCTGTAATGTATAACGTATCTCTGCAACAATATTTTACTCTCTACTTGTCAGAGATAAAGAGATTTCCAATCCTTTTTTTTTGCTCGTTACATACTATTTTGCGTGTAGGTGCTCCATTTTTACAAGGATATCTTCTCGTCCTCTTGCTAACTCTTGATTCGTCTTTTGCAATGACCGACACCAACATTAGGACTTGTAATATTCAACTGACCTTATCAAATATATCGTAATATAATTATTTTATTAGTTATGTCTTTTGTCCTTTGTTTAATCCTTAAGCATAACTTATTCTCCTCTCTCTCTCATTTACACACAAACACGGTTCTGAAACTGATTGGAAGCATTGCATTCTAATAATTAAGAAACCTATTCAAAATTTAGCAAACATTTACATAACATAGAATTCTAATAAATATTCCTTATTATATAACGGGCTCCCAGCATTACTGGCCTGTATCCACTTATATTTTCTCATTTCAGGAAGAATTTCAGTCGATGGAGAACCAGGAAGAAGTGGCAATGCTGGTGGAGGAAGTGGTGGAAGCGCCATTATTGATGCGAAGAATTTGATGGGTCATGGATATTTATCATGCGATGGCGGGCAAGGGATTGGACAGGGCGGTGGCGGCGCTGGTGGTAGAATTAAAATCAAAATTAAACATCGGTAAGTCGAGTGTTCTCGATGAATTGATACTAATTACTGAGAACCTATTTCGTTTCTTTTTTTTTGTGTTGTAACTTTAACGGCTGACACAGTTTGTTATTCAATGTATTAAATAGACTTTTTACAGCCATCGCAGAGATTCCAACGAATTTGGTTGCACAATTCTCGCTCTTAGGTGAAAACGGTACATTTATTCAAAACTGTTGTTCTTGTTGGAGATTTTCGAATGAGGCGATCGGCAAATGCGACGATAAACACAAGAAGAAATAAAATAAAAGCGCGTAGAAAGGTAGAAGCAGATAGCGTCTAAAGATTAGTATAGCGGTACTTAGAAAGTAGGTAAATAATAAAAATTGATAGAAAGGGTTAAGACTGGGAGAAAAACGAATTTAGGATAGGTGATCAAAAAGTCAAGCAACGCATGACATACCTGACGGGCTTGGAGAGGTAGACAGCAGAACATGGTATGGGGGATTTAACAGAAACACAAAACCTAGTGAGAGCCACAATGTGATAGGAGGAAGTAAGGAGTCATGATCGCCTACGTCCTGGAAGGACACGGCATATAAAAAGAAAAGAAGAATCGAAAAGTCATGAATATGGAGAAAAAGGACTTAATGAATGAAGAGGTATAAATCGGTAAAAACAAGGATAAGGCGAGAAGAACAGGAATAAGTCTGGACTAAAAATAAAGCAGTTAGAAAATGGAAAATATAAGGCGAGAAGAAAAGAGATAAGGTGGGAATAGTTAGAAATGTATAATGCGAAATGAAATATGATGCAGACATAAAGGGTTGAAACGTAAGGCGGGAAGTATCGGGATAAGTCGGCGGCAAAGATAAAGCAGGGATAAAAAGTGACAAAGATAAGGCGGGAATAGTTAGAAATGGATAATGTGAGGTTAAAAATGAGGCAGAAAGATTGCAAAAGTAAAACAGGAATAAGGCGGGTAGAAAGATAAAGCAAGGATAACATGGGAGAAATATAAGGCGGGAAGATCAGAGACAAGACAAAGGAAGATAAAGCAGGGAAAAAAGGTACGGTGAGATCAACGGGTATAAGGCGGAAATAGTTAGAAATGGATAATCCAGGTGAACTGTGAGGCATAAATAAAGGGTTCAAATGTTATCCTGGAAGAAAAGGATAAGGCGTGGAGAATGATAAAACAAGGAGAAAAAAGGAGAAAGATAAGGCATGAAGATAAGGTATAAAGTCGGGATAGAAATGGATTAGACGAGACAAGGATAAAAATGGTGGACGTTACGAAAGGAAAAACAGGAGAAATGTAAGAAGGCGGGTCTGAAAGGAAGATAAGAGTTAAGTTCAAGAGAAACATAAGGTTAAGAGTTAAGATCGACAGAAACATAAAAGGGTCAAAGATAAGATAGGCAAAACATGAATAGACAGGAGAAGCAGAAGTGATAGGAAGAGGTGCAGATAAGACAGGAGGAAAACAGCAAAAGCGGGGTTAAATAAAAATGGATAATGTGAGGTGAAGATTAAGGCAAATATAAAAGGATGGAAAACAATACAAGAAGAACACGAATAAGGTGAGGGGAGACATAAGGCATAAGAGAAAGAAATGGAATAAAAATGAAAGGAGAAAGGTGGAAAGAAAAATATATATTTAAAAAAATATGATAGAAAGAAGGTGATATGGCTGGGAAAGATGTAGAGAAAGTGACAACGTAGAGGGAAAAGTTATGGTTGATTTTTGGGCGGGTGTTATAATTTTAAATGGGCCAAAAAATAATGAAGGAAGAGAAGATGCATAAAATTTTAAAAAATTCGTGATCTAGAGTGCTCAATGGATAATACTGCATGAAAAAATAATTCAGATTACGATACGAATTTATTTTTTTGTTTTGTTTATTTTTTTTTATATATTAAGAAATCACGTCATATGAGTAAATTTTGCTTGTGCTTCTATATCGGGGTCAATTTCTAATGAATTTACATAGCAAAGCGGACCCCACTATAAAACTTTCTAAAATTTAATAAATGATATATATACTTGATCTTAAGTAAACGATAAATTCTGTCTGTCTCTGTCTGTGTGTTTGAAACTCCTCGAAATCTGACCACACTTGCTCTACGTAGCCATTTTATACCTTTTTTGGAATCAGGATGATCTCATGGTTATAAATCTGCACTTCATCTAGTGCTTGAACACCCAGCATTGGGATTTGTGTCCGGATGAAAAAGGAACAATGAAAAATATCAAATTTTAAAATAACTGAAAAAAAAATCAGTTTTTAATTTATATTGTGTTTAAAGTAACGCAAAAATTTGTGAATTAAAAAAAAAAAAAAAAAAATTTAAATTCAGTTTAAAATGTCTCCAAAACTTTGTGAATTGAGGAAATCGATTTTATTTCTTCAAAATGCCATAGAATGAAAGTTAAAGGTTTTGTGAGCTTCAGTTTCAAAATTCCGCAGAGTTTGTGATTTAAAGAACTCAATTTTTTTGTCCTTAATAAGAATTTCAGTCCAAATCGGTCTTTTAACCTGAATGAGAGTTAAAGTAAGGTTTTAAATTTTCATGGAGCGAATTAAGGAATTCAAAGTTATGTCTTCAAAATTATCATTGCTCTTTTCTAATCTGGACCAGGTAACCTTCCGCAGGATCTCGTTTAAAAGTCTGCACTGAGTGCGAATTTTAAAATAGTCCATAATAATATAAAAAAAAAGATTATTTCTATTCGAAATGGCTATCGTAGAATTCCACAATTGAAGCAATAATGTTAAAATATATTTTCATGTTTAACTTTAGTGTATTTTGTTCTCTCTAGATATTCCTTTGCTGGTCTGATTACTGCTTACGGACAAGGCAACAGTCACAAGTTCACATCCGTGAAAGCAGGACCCGGAACAATTTACATTAAGGAAGGAAGTGACATTTTACCTGCGCCATTGAGACACTTATTGATCAAAGGCAACACCGTCGACATTGTCCAAAAACAGACAAAAACCCAGTCAGTGGAAATTTCCAGAGATGTTACTTACGACACCCTAAATATGACAGGTGAAGTAATTGTATGTCACTTTTCTGTGAACGTGAAATATTAAATTACCCGCAAAATAATGTTGTCTATTAAATTATTCCAGAATATAATCGATTCCTCATTATATAGGCTGGCATTTTTAATGAGGCTCTTATACAGGGGGGGGGGTAAAAGTAAGTATCCTGTAATGAAAAACAAAACGTGCACACAAAATATCTTATATTGTTTATACAAACATACCAATCATTTAAATGTGCCAACTGTTTGCCCTCCACGTCATTCATGTACTCCTCTTTATCTACAAAATATTAAAAAAATAAAAATTATAATAAATGTATTATTATGAAAATAAAAATATTAAAAATGATTTTAATGAATTAAATTAATTTTAGTATTAAATGAATCGTGGAACCACTATTATAATACTGGTAATATTGGTATAATAGTTACTGTATACCTACTTTTGCACACACCATATATGATATTTTGTTGTTCATCATAACATGTTTTCTTTTATTTTTATTTATTCGTTTTCTCAGCAGTCCACCCCAAGCAAGGCGGGAAGCCACTAGCACGCAAGGGGTTACAGAGATTCGCAGCGAGAGCAAAGAGGAGTGATAGAGGAAAGGATGAAGAGAAGGTTAGCGGATAGCTATCAGGAAAACAAAAAAAGGGGAGGGAGTTTCACAGTCAAGATGTGCGATACACGAAGCTATGAGAGTAGAAGAGACGGCTACATTTAAGTTTCGATAGTGAAAGTGTGAGAGCGAGATGCCAGCCTAGTTGAGCGCTTCAATTCTTGGAGACTGGGAACCAGCAAAAGCAGCTCCTCGGAGCAGTTACTGTGAAAGTATTTGTAAAAAAGACAGAGGGAGGCAACGGCACGTCTGTGAGGGAGCGACTGCAGACGAGATGCCAGATCAGGGCCAATCACATTGCATATCCGTCTTGTGTTAATATTATTTTGTTTATATGTCGATCTATATAAGCATAGAAATCAATGCAAAGAAAGGCCCCGAATTATAGAAAGCTTTATATTTCGAAAGAAACAATCAAAATTAAATAAAGTATCTTTCTCCATAGGAAATCATATATTGAAGTATATATATATATATATATATATATATATATATATATATATATATATATATATATATATGACGTATAAATTCAGTTTGCCATTACGTTACCATTCTTCTGTGAGCCATGTCACTTCAGAATTTTATCGATTTTGGCTCTCCATGATTTCCTGCCCATTGTCATTTTGCACTCTCCTCTATCCCGTTTTTCAATCATTTACATAAACTCGTTAGGCAGGTTATGCGCAGTTTTCATCAGCCCCCCCCATTTCTCCGTTTTCCTCAGTGCCCTCCTTCACCGTTTTCTCTGTCCCCACCCTTCTCCGTTTTCTCTGTCCTTACTTCCTCATTACATACCCTAGAGATTCCAAATATCTTTTTATGCTGTTAAATATAAGTGTACTTTTTGTTTCCATTTTCTTTAAAACTTCCTCATTGTACACATGTTCAATCCATGATATTCTCGGCATCTTTCTGTAGAACCACAAGTCTTTTCTTTATCTGTGGGGAGATTGTCCAGCATGCACTGCCATATAGTAATTTACTCAGCGTAGCTTAGGCGTGGCACAAAGCTGAAAGTATGTAGCACTCAGTAAGGATTGATATCAATCGTAATTGATCTAGCCTAGCAAGATTGCTAAACATTACACTACGTCAAAATGTCCACATTGACATTATATAAGAGAACCCACATTGCAGAAAACTATAAACACCGGATTTTGCGAAAGATATTTTGATAAACAGACTAATAACTCCAAAATTCTCGAATTCGCGCACACATGGGTAGGCTTAACCGGAAAGCCATTTACAACGAAATGTGGGGAAATTATTCAACCTCACTGTATCCGTGTTTGTTACTCGATACAAACGCGTTGTATTTAAATAAACAAATGTGTATATTTTATACATACAAGCTCCATCTTTGATAGTAATCATGGTTATCAAGTTTGTTTTTTTTTGGGGGGGGGGTCGGTTTAACTTAAAATCTGCTGGCGTTATATTTTTTTAAAATTCTCTTTCGCTTCAACTTAATTGGTTTAATTATCACATAGTTGCTGGAGCACACGTAATCTGTAGAAGCTTTGGAAAACTATCATATTTGCACGTGGATCGGATGAATTATCTGAATTCAGTTCTGACTATTAATATATATTTCTTCTTGCTGCTTTTTGGGAAATATTCACTGTTCTACCAATCCGTTCCCCTCCCAGCTTCATATTCTCCTAACACCTCGGCATTGGTATGCGTGATTCAAATCTCAATTGACTTTCTATTTTTATCTTGCATCGAAATCTGGAACGGCTTCTACACAACTGTACATAAACTTTTTATCGCATCAATTGATATTTGACAACTTTTTTCCCCTCTTGAAATGGCAAATAGATTAATTGATTTGTTAACTCTTTTCAAATTTTCAGAATATATTGATCTTATTTTCGCTTTCATAGTTTGTTTTAAAAGTCTACACGCGTTGCCTAATTCAATTCCAAATCATTTTCCAATAGCTTCGAATAAATAATTACCCAATAATTATTTCTCCTCATGGAAAGCTATGGTGATCACGGCACACTTAACGGGTGAAAGTTTAAATTGATTTATTGAAGAGAGACACGTTCAAGGCAATGAAGTTTTAAAATTATATTATTTCGTAGAGGTAAACAGGCAGCCATCGATTGTCTTGTGTTATTTTCAGCAACATTATCCGTCAAAATCGAATCTTACCAGTTCATCGTTTATTCTAAGAAAATAATTATGAAAACAGAGCGTTATGTAATATATACACTGGGTCAGCGTCGTAAAGTATAATTGGATTGGTCAGTATTAAAGATTGTCGTATTTCCCGCCAAATTTATTTAAAAAGAATCCTCTTCCTAAAACTGAATGACACTTCAATATTGGGTCTGGTTAAGTTGCGGAGTAAAGTTAACTGGCATTAGACAAACATCTAAACACGTAGGAATATATATATATTATAAATTGATTTGAAATATATTTTTTTCGCTATACAGTTCTAACCATGTTTCAAAAATGAAACATGGTTAGAACTGTGTAGAGAAAAAAACATTTTAAATCAATGAATTTATAATATTAATGCTCTGTAAATTTACATTGAGCACTATTTTGGAAAAATAAAAATATCTATCAGAACACCGGATTATATATCTTGCTGTTCTTTCTTATATATATATATATATATATATATATATATATCCCGTACTACTGAACAGAGATTTTTTTCTCCATAAATTTGATAACCTCATCAATAGCTTTCTCTACTGAGTCCAGTTTCCAATCACTAACAGTTCTGTTTTATGTTGTCCTGAAGAGTTACCTCAAACAACCGTCAAGTGCTCCTTGTTGTACTTAAATGCCGATGTATGTTTTTTCTTCTTTTCCTGCTAATGTCTCGGTTGGTAAACACTTCCACTATATTCCAGTTTTGAAATTGTAAATTTCATCAGCAGTGAAACCTTTTTTTTCTTCTAAGATGGTTTTAAATTCTGAAAAGAAACATTGAATCTGCTTCAGTGGAAGCTTATTTTCTTTCACCAGAAATGTTTAGTTGACTTTTATAATAACGATTTTTGAAACTCCGTAACTATCCATCGTTAAAATTGCTTTCTGTATCTATATTTAAATACTTATACAGAGATTTAGCTTTGGCAATAATCACTGGACCAAAAATAATCCTGCCTTCTGAACGTTTCATTTGTCAAAAACTTCAGATTTTGGTTTCTGAAGAGTCTTCTTATTAAATGTTTTACTGCTGTGTTCTGCTAATTTTCTTTGTGTAAGAATAGTTTCCCTTGATTACTTTATATCCTACAGAATAGTTTTGCCAATTTTGTACACTTTCAGATGATCTTGTGCCATTGTCCAGTTTTCCAATAATCTTTAATTTCTGACGCAATGTGAAAGAAGAGTTTCTTTTGAGTGAGACATTAAGTGTTAAGAAACTTAAAGTTATCAATAATTATCTACAATGAAAAGAAAAATATTTGAATATGGCATATCCCTACAACATCTAAATGGCAACACTGAGAATTTCGGATATGAGGACTTCTACTATAATTAACATCTAAGATTTCTTTAATAATCAGGCCAGTAGACAGAATTGAATAAATATATATTCAACAATTTCAAACACATTAGTACTGCTTCCTGACCAAAAATTAAGCAATTCGTGTGCTGGTCCAAATCTTGAATTTCTTTATTTTTTTTTTTAATTGCATTGCCACTTTTAGGATTATAGGCAGCGACCCCAATGCTTCCTCTGCACCTCAAAACACCGGACTTTTCTTCTCGGGGAGCTGTCTGCTTGAATGTCATCTATGGTATTGATTCCCCTCATGTGAGAGGGTTGATGGACTGTTTGATAATGGCTGACTTCGGCTGCCGTTTGGTCGCCCTGAAAGAACAGTTTCTTTATCTAACACTCGATCGCCTTTGAAATGTACGTGCCATTCATAAATTCTTGTTCGAGTGTTCGCAAGAAAAACCTGATTAAGCATTTCGATCATCTTGATTGCAGATTTACCGAACTTCACATAAAATTTGATGCAGGTATTTTGCTCAAATTCGTTAGATCGCAGAGCCGTTTCTGTATAACGGTTAGAAAGCTTCGCGTAATAATTGGACACAAGTAGATAGCATTAAGATTATTTCTAGACTGACTCAGTAGGCTGGGTAAAAATTAGATTACGGGAACTGTTTGATACCCTCTTATACACTCATCAAAGGAAATTCCTGATTATATTTTGCATTTTTGAAAATTAAAATATAATTAATGTAATTATGGCTTGAATTCTCTAGTAATCGATGATTTGAATCCACGTATAGAGCAGTGTGTTGAATTTTGGGAGTCAAGGAAGCATTTCTAACTTCAGAGATTTGGTGCAACACAATCTTTCTTTCTTCATTCATTCTATTTGTTTCTATGCTGGTAATTAAGATTTGATCTGTAATGTGTGTGTGCGCGATTTTAATTTAACAATGGATTTGTAAGACACACAAGTGCATATGATGTAATGGTTAGCGGTCCGGAACGCGAAATCAGCGAGACTAGTCCGAATTCCGGTCGGGTTCAAAGTTATGAATCCACCTTATTTCCCAATTTATTGGTTAAATATCAGGGTACAATTGACTCTATCAACGGTTGTCAACATTTTTTTATATATACAATGCTGTTCACTCTCTACAAGGCCAAAGCGCCGCTTGACGTACAGGGTTTCAAGAACTACAGAATCAGAACTTTGAATTCAAAATTGTATACGGCTCTGGTATAGGACATATTTTGAATCATAACTGAAGTCCACTCAGTGTAGTCACAGTATAAACCAGAGGTGGGTGTTAAAGGGACTCAAATGGGTTTTGTAGTTAACCCTCAAGTGGGGTCAAAACACTATAAAAATATAATTTCATAGTAAAATACCACCATTACATTTTTGAAAAAAAATATTACCAGCAATACATTTGACTCGTGACAAAAACACTCTTTACAAAGATACGTCAGTAAAACCTGATATACAAACCTATATTTTTATAAATATATATTCTACTCATAGGAACCTATCCTAAAAATGTTGCAGGCATTAAATAAACCATTGAGGTCGATATACTGTATACAAAATAAAGTGGGTTTGAGCAGATGGGTAAGTTGAGAAACGAGAAGCCATACTGGCGAGGAGAAATCACATTTTCAGTGTGCCTTCAAGTCGAAACAAAGAAATTTAGAAGATTGGCGTAACACAATCCTCCTCATTTAAAATTCCGCCGTCTAGCTTTTTTAAGGGATTACACTAAATTCGGTCAATATCAAGAAGAATATTTTGTTCAAGTTTATTTTCGTGACGTACGACTCGGGTAAATATTTATAATAATGAAATAACACACCTTTTATTTATACCACTTTTAATTCCAAAATATTTTTTTTGAACAGGTATGGCCCAAATGGAGTTTACAGGGGCCAATAGTATTATCTTGGCGAAGAAAATCAACGGTGATAAACAATCATGGTTATCTGTTAACCACAACCAGATCTTCAAAGCAGAATATGTGGAAGGCGTCTTGAGCGAATATACAGCAAATATTAACATCAACATTTCCAACAACGCAACTCTTCACACATCTCGAGACCTTAAAATTGACGGAACGCAGCTAAATCTCCATGGTCGCATCACTGCAAATAATCTGGTTGTCGAGAGAGGAGGTAATGTCCTTTTCAGTCGGACTTCTTTTACGGCAGCCTACGGGAATGGAAAGTATACTGCGACTAGCGAACCTGGTTCTTACGTGCTGAGCCAAATCGTCCTAAAGAGCGGCTCCAACTTCAAAACAGAAAACGGACTCCGGTTACAGGTCGGTTTGCTCGATCTGCGAAGGTATGTCAAGATCATGGTCGATTCAGTTAATGTCACAGCAGGTAAATTGATACTTGAACGAGGAGCCGAATTGAACGTTGATGGCGGAAGCGAAGCGCTCAGCCCTCCTCCCAGTGGACGGGGACGTGGTAATAATGGAGGAGCTTATGCCAGCCAAGGTGGAGTCGGGCAAAATCAAAACCGTTTACAGGCTTCTGAGCCCTATGGAACAATCTACTTCCCAGAAGTGCCCGGTTCCGCCGGGGGGAACGGCGGTGCCGGTGGAGGCTTTATAAGTCTACTTGTTGATAATCTAGTCCTCGATGGAACTCTCAGTGCAAATGGCCTCTCTAAAACTACCCCAGGGGGAGGTGGCAGCGGTGGTAGTATCAATGTACAATGTGACCAAACATTAAGCGGATTTGGACTCATGTCTGCTTCGGGCGGAAGTGTGAATGATATTAATTCCGGTGCAGGTAGCGGGGGTCGGATTGCGGTTCGATCAAACAACGATTTGTTCACTGGGAAATACAAAGCCTCAGGGGGTACTTCACCAGCTATGTACGGCAGCGGAGGCCCCGGTTCGATATATCTGAAAACAACAGTTAACGGTGCCGTCAGCGAACGGCTGATTGTCGACAACACTAACGGCCAGAAAATATTCTACATGAACCTCGAAGAGCAGAATTTGAACTTAGATTTCAGTGCTGTAAAGATCATTAACTTTGCAAAGATGAAGATGAAAGAAGACGGTAAAAATCGAACTATCAACATAAAGAAAGTTATAGGTGATGGCAGCGGACTTTTACTCGTACAGAAAAATCAAAAAGGTACTTTGGAGAGACTGGCAACAGGTGATGTGTCGATTTCGAAACTTGAAATTAATTTAGAACTTCATGATGGAGGTGAATTTATTCTGTCTGAAACGACTACAATTCTAGGAAAAGCAAGTATTGCTCTAGATCTAGACGGCACCATGAAAGGAGTGGCAAACCTTATTGTTGGTCCGCAACGTCATATGAGAATAGGGCCAAATGCTCGCATTGTCCCATTTAAGGAAACCGCTTTCAGCCGTCAGTCGCCTGTGTCGTTCGGATTGTTACAACTCGACCCTGGCAGTTCAATAGATTATGATCCGGACACTGGAGCCTATATTATTCTGAGCTTTCTAAATCTGAAATTCAGTTCCAAAATGACGGCAGATTATTTCAATATCACTTGCTCAGAGGTTGACCTCGAATTGGAATCTGTTTTGTCAAGTTCTAGCGACGACCGCAGCAAATCAACGAAAATCGACATTTCCAGCGGAATGAGCACAACGACTGTACACGGCTACGGAGGTGCGGGACATGGCAGCGCAGGGGGAGAAGGTTACCGTTCCCCTGATAGCAGTGGTCGCCCCTATGGATCGCTCTACGCACCTTTACTCGCAGGAAGCCGGGCCAACCCGAAAGGAGGACACGGTGGCGGTAAAATGTATCTGCATATCGGGAATCAGCTGATCAATGACGGGAGTATAAAGGTTGATGGTGGTGGTTCACACTATGGCGGAGGGAGCGGAGGTAGTATTTTGGTAAAGGCAAGACAGATAGAAGGCTACGGGAGTTTTTCAAGTGTTGGAGGTTCGAGTAAAGGAAACGCTGGTGCTGGAGCAGCTGGTCGGATCGCTATGTATTGTAATAACAAAGAAGAGTTTGAGGGTACGTACCATGTCTACGGAGGAGAAGGATCACTAGGCAGAAGTTCCGGAGGGCCTGGTACGTTATATATTGAAGACTGGAGAAATGGGTTCGTATTTAAACGTTTGATAGTTGACAATAGAAACCAACCAATTGACAAAGTTGTCAGCATTAAAGAAAGAAATCAGACCAGTTACAAATTCGATGAAATCCACGTCTACAGGAAAGCTTCCCTTGAAGTAGCTGAAATTGGAAAAAATATCATTTGGGATGCGCGAAAAATCTTTGGTGATGGAAGCGGATTGATCCACGTCCACACAATGCAGAAATTTATTGCAGAATATGAAGAGGCTTCCGGGAGAGATTTCTTGTCAGGAGTCAATTTTATTATCGATTACGGCGGGGAAATTATTTTACCTTCTTCATATTACATTTATGGATATGGTGTTCAAATGACTGGTTATATCGGACGTCGCTCATTGCAGTTATATGGACGCCTGACCGGTGTTATTGATCTTGTAATCGGACAGGGAAGCTTAGTGTATATGGGAAGTCAAGCACACACATCTTTTCTAAGTAAAAAGAAATACATCTATACAGATGTTGAAGGAAGCTGTCGATTCGCCACAGTGGATCTTCGTGGATCATCGACATGGAAATACGCACCCGACGTGACAATGAATATAAGCGTCGGGCAAATAGACGCTAGATACGAATCATTAATCTCTGCTGAAAGCGTTTACATCACAGCAAGTTCTGTCAGGCTTGAAGCAGGATCAAAACTGACTACGTCAGCGACGGATAGACCATTGGATACGCTAGACGAACCAACTGGACTTGGAACAGGCGGGACCGGTGGAGGTCATGCGAGCGAAGGTGGTGGTAAATTCGACTCGAGCTATCGCCTTATCAAACATGGAGGTTTATATTACGGCAGCCTTTACAGCCTTGTTCAACGCGGCAGTGCCAGCGATGGTTCAAATGGAGGTAAAGGTGGCGGCATCGTAAATTTGAACGTCGCAACTATTTTATATGTAGATGGAAATGTATCATCAGTGGGAAGTGGTTCGAATGGAGGCGCTGGAAGTGGTGGTTGTATTGCGACTAATTCATTAGAGCTGGAAGGTTATGGTCGGTTGGATGTGTCCGGTGGAGCAGGCAACTTTGGAGGTTCAGGTGGGCGAATCAAAATTCATATTAGAAATGAATCTTATTTCCACGGTAGTTTTGTGGCTGCTGGGGGCTCAGGTGTTGGATATCGAGCTGATGGTGGTCCTGGTTCTGTTTTTATACAGGACGTACGCTACCAAAGACCCTATTATCAACTGCGACTTGACAATGGACAGAAACATTGGGACAACACCTACGTTTTAGACGAGGCTTCTCGATTTGATTTTACCTTTAATGAGGTTCATTTAATGAACAATGCAACGTTACGAATGAAAGCAAACCTTCAAAATCGAACGCTGAAGGTGAACAAAATCATTGGAGACATGACTGGAAGAATTCACTTGCAGAAGGGTCACACGGCACATCTTGAAGAATATAAGCGTTTAAGCAAGACGCCTGTTAATCTTTGGATCGACGAAGGCGCAAAGGTTTATATCTCGCCAGTTTTCTACGTCGTCGGAAAAGGCCAAGTCGCACTGAAGTGGGACGGAGAAATGATTGGGGTTAGGCACATGCGTATCATCCCTGGACGAAAGATTATCATTGGATCCAGAGCCCAGACCAGCTTCGTCGATTCCAGTGGAGTGTACCAAGCCGGAATCCCCGGGTGGTTTAAATTTGGAAGCTTTGAAATTGGAGCAGAATCTATGCTGAATATGCCGCCCCCGATGGGACTGAAACTTACCGTTGGTATATTGGTAGGTTCTGTTAAATTTTATAATAGCATTTGCAGGTGGTTAAATTGATAAGTCACAATTAGTGATGATACTACTACTAATAATAATACTACTACTAATAATAATGATACTACTAATACTACTACTACTAATAATAATAATAATAATAATAATAATGACTACTAATAATACTACTACTAATAATAATTCTATGACTACTAATAATACTTCTACTACTACTACTGCTAATAATACTACTATGACTACTAATAATACTACTACTAATAATAATAATACTAATAATAATTATACTATGACGACTACTACTACTACTAATAATAATAATAATAATAATAATAATAATTGTCCCAAACCGGGTGGGGAGTAAATGATAGAAGATACTTTTTATAGGTCTTACCAAATTCGGCAAATTTTTTTTTTTTTTTGTTTTGTTTTTTTCAATTGGTAACTCCGGCTTTTCTTTCATTTGAATACATATCCCCCTGGCGTCACTTTAAACTGACACGTTTTTAAAATTCTTATTTTCTAATTTTCACGATTTATATCTGGATTATTTTCCTCGTCTTTGTTGTTTTTATCACAAATTATTGGCCATTGTCCCCTCCGGTCTTCCTCAGGTGTGTATCGATCTGGGTACCCTACAAGGAATTCTGAACTGAACCCTTTATTTATTCTACGGGAGTCGACTGCTCTCGTTGCTCTGCTCATAAGGATATCTAGGGTTATATCGTCTAGTTCTTATTTTGCTTAGTACCGTTCAGTTATTGCTCGACTGTTTCTATTCACTACACCTACTCACTACCACTCTGTCACTAAATTCACAAACTTTGGGCAGATATATGAAAATAAAAAGAGGATATGGGTTAAATGTTCTGTTTTGTTTTTTACACTTGTCTTCTTCGTGTTTTGTTATCATAACGTTTCGGTCGTTGCGCTCTCCAGCCTTCTTTACGTGTCCTAGTGCTTGTGAGTTGTCCTAGATCGGACAGTGTGTACTTTCACTCACTGGAAACGGGTGAGCACTAACTGAACAGTGTTAAATAAGAAAGTAGGTGGTATCTCTAGATATGAGCAGTGAAACGAGAATAGTCTACTAAAGGGTTCGGTATACACTTGAGGAAGACCGGAAGCCACAAAGACCAAAAGTCTGGGATGAGGACAATAAAGAAGATGGCAATAGTCCGAATATAAATAGAATAAATAACAACTTTTCATCCCAAAAAATCAGACGGATTTTTTTTACGGTTTATCAGCCTTTTGAATTGAAGAATTTTTTTTAACTTTTGCAAGTGATTAATGTATTAACATTTTTTTTTTTTAGAATAAGAATTCCTTCTCTTTAAATCATAGTAGGGTGGATTCATACATTTCCCTAAGGTATTTACTCGTAAGTGATTTTAATGAACCCGACTGGAATTCGAACACGGCTTTTCGATTTCTCATTCCGAGCCAGTATCTTTTATGCCATACCTGGGTTAAAGGAAACATTTCACAGTTTCTCTTTAGGGTTTTCGTATTGCCAAATTCACTAGTTTCCCACTTGTGGATAATTTTTAAATAAAATTTAAATATCTGTTTCGCTGGTACCTGGAAATTAGACAGAAGATAAGAAGAAACGACTAATAATGGAATCATGTGTTTTTAGAGATGAGTCATTTGTTAATTACGTTTGAAATATGCTAGTTTTAGCAGTTGAACTCATTTATTTTTTAATAGTAAAAGAAACTACATTTATTTGTCTTTCTTTTCACACACATCTGAGAACAGCAATGAACTTGACAAGAGAAACGTGTAAAACAGATAAAAGCAAATGAATCAGCATTAAAAAAAATCTAAACTCCTGTCTCGGTCACCAATACAAGTCCCATGAGCCACTCAAGATAGAGCGTTACTGATTCAGTTTGTGGCACGTAACAGGCAGTAAGAAGTGCAGTTTTAGAGCATATGTAGGAGAGAGATCGGTTAGTCGTAGATTTGAAGAGGTTTAGATTGTATTGATTGGGAAAGCGCTATCTTGGGAGTCTTTTACTTATGGTCTAATATAATCATCATCTTATGGGGAAAGGAAAGTTGCATCAGACCAGAAAACATAAAAAACCTTAGGTTTAATATGTAGCTTCGAGATTATCCCATGGATCAGTGGTTTGAAGGACTAATCTTTGATTAATGAATTGGGTGGCATAATAATTATGAGATCAACCACGATGGAAACAGGATTAGTAATAACTGAACAATTAACGAAGATAAGATATCCATAGACGGGGACAGCGGAATTAGAACAATCTACCCCTAGAGATTGAATAAAGTGTTCAGTAGATCGACAGAGACCTGAAGAAGGCCGAAGGGCACAAGGAATGAAACATGATCGTAACAACAAAGAGGATATTAATTTGTCTGTAAATAATTTTCTACTAATTTTAATTTCTGTCTATATCTCTGAGATGAGGTAATATAATTATTTGCATTATTTATTTTATTCGGACTGTTATCCTCAAGGACACATGGCCCAGTGGATAAAAAGGTTGGTTAGATCCAGTGACTTGATCCAAAGAGTTGTGCGTTCAATACCAGTCCACAGCAGTGGTGGACCAAAACTTGGAGAGTTGAGTTAAAGGAAAATAACTGAGACATCCGGAAGAATTATAGCACATGGTACCCGGTGGACGAAATAAAAGGTTTGGTTCGAAATTCTAAGCACCTGAAAAAGGCCAGAGCGTACAATGGCCGAAATGTTGTGGATATGACAATGAAGATGAGGATAACAGTCCGAATAATGTAAATAATACAAGTAATTTTATTTTACTTGATATTCTAGACAGTGTGTATATAAATCATTTACTTATCTCAAATTTCATTTTTCTTATCGTGTATATTTCTTTGACACATAGGACATCAAATACCAATCGACTATCTCCGCTGAATTCTTTGAAGTAGAAAGCACCGATTTTTATCTCGAGCCATACGCGAAATTCCATTGCAGCGAACGTGATAACACAACAGGTATTGCCCTCCCATCTCCCGGATCCGGAGCAGGACACGGCAGTATTGGCGGCACAGGTAAAAAAATTTCCTGTCATTTGTTTATATTATTTTTTTTTCTTGTCCTGGATATGACGATAAACTATATCAGGCAGCAAGGCCTCTGATCGACTTAAGGTTTTAAGGAGCATGGAACCACCTCTTACTTGCAGTTTGCTCCCAGGTTTATCCTGACCCGGGGTGGTAGCACCTGTTAGGGTCCCAGCTATGGGCAAAAAGTGAACTCCAAAACAGTACATTTTTATAAAATGACCAACAATAGATTTTTATATCAAAATGATAATCAATACAACACTACAAAAATACATTTTTATAGTAAAATTACTAACAATACATTTTATGATCTACAATATATATATATTTAAAAAACATCCCTTTTACTCTGAAACAAAATACAAGAATATCTGTAATTGAAAGCATAAAACTGCGTGCAAAATATTTAAAAATGTTTAGCCAATAAAGGTTGATATGCCATTAAACAAAATCAATCAACCATTTTTTTTTCAAAGTAAAGATCTCAGTCTTAAAATGTAACTAAAGATCTCTATATGCTGTATCCTTTCATGACGTGAGTGGTGATAGATCTCCATAACTTATCTTTTGTTGCTCTTAATAATGTTTATTTTTCTATCCTTCTCACAATCTGTTCTGCCATCCTTTGACACGATCTCATTTTCTAGGCTACTCGTTGCTTCTCCCTCTCTCTCTCTTTTGTCTTTAATATTTCCTGTGAGAGTCAAATTTGCATCTGTTTCTTTCTTATTCTAAGTGTCCTTTTTGTTTCCATTTTCCTTAAAACTTTCTCGTTACTTACACACTATCTATGGTATCCTCATCATCCTTCAGTAGAAACAGAACTCTGTTGCCTTAAGTCTTTTCTCCGTCAGTAAGGAGATTGCCCAGCATTCACAGCCATATAGGAGGACTGAGAGGACAGGCTTTTCATCGTTTCTAACAAATATTTTCTAATTCTAATTACTTTCTTTAGTTTTTGGAAGGCTATTCCAATCTGCTTTTGTATTTCTGTTTCATACATAAAATTAATATTGTAGTAGGAGTGGGCTATAGAGGCTAACTTTTCCAAAATTATTACTCATTTGTGTCCAACTAGAAGAAAATGGGCCAACCTTTTGAAAATTGGAATGGACCAAAACGTGTCCAGATCTGGTCGGCGCCCCAATATTACTAAAAAATGACAACGTATTCCAAATAACATCAATAGTCACCAACAAATCTTCAGCAAAATGATTCAAATGATGAAATTCATGGTTCTAAGTACATAATATTGAGTCTACACATTAAGAGAATATTTTGTAGCTGAAATAGACCAAACTTCAGAAAAAAAAAACTTGGACAAAATTGGCTACTTTGAATTGAAATCAGTGAATACTTCGATATTACATTCTATCGAGACCCGCTATCAAGCAAATGTGTCCATATTCGAACAACTCAGGCCATTATAAAGAGCAGGAAGAATGGTCAAGAGGGTTTCTGGTGACTCCAACTCTCACACGCGAATTAAAAATGACACTGACTTTGAAAGTCAACCATGCCACACATCTTAAAGCGCATTCAATATATTCCACTTCAAGGTACAATTCACATGCCTATACCAGTTGATTATTTGATAGTGTATCTGAAACAGTATTCGTTAGATCAAAATGGTGAAGCAAGGCAGCATCTCTATATCCAAGGAAACCAAAACGTCTTAATATAATGCAATTTCTTTTTAGAAGCTTTATTCAATACATGATCAAATTCCTCAGATTGACGTTTTATGACCACAACTCGATACAAAATTAAACCTTTAACAGGATTTTGATTATTTTTTCTTTAGTTGAAATTTATTCTCAACATGCTTCAGAACAGATAGGTTCCCTATGCCAAACTCCTCACAATAGTGGCTCATGCAAAGACCTGTGCTGTGACAGGTGTGTTGCAGCTACCAAGTTTTCAATATCCAAATTCTTGGAAACTGTATCTGTCATAAGGGTCGTTATTTTACCCCAAATCTGTCTATTTTTGTATAAAACATGAAAAATATTACACTAATTTCTGTGTAAGTGTAGGAGAAAGAGAAAAAAAATAAGATGATGAGAGGGGGTTAAAAAGTGCAGTGCGTCGCTCGCCGGCAGACTAGCTATTTTTTTTCTTCTTCGGTCGCCTCAATGAAATGGATTACGCGACTCCCTTTCTCGGACATTACACTGGGCAGTTGTGAAACAGACACCAACTCAGTCGCGCCTACTTCGACTTCCTCTTTGTCCGTCTGTCAATCCGTACGTCCAACTCTATTACACGCAGTCCGCCGAATGACTCCCAGACGGTTGGTGCTGCTGGCACCCCGCTTTTTATGCTATTCCAAAACGACCAAAATTTGCATGTGTGCAAATATTGTCTCGTTTTGGACGAGATCGGCTCACATAAATTGTCTTCAATAGCAGCCATATTTCTTTTTGTCATCACTTTGCAGGCAAGACACGTTCGCACTCGTTTCGAATTCTGAGGTAAGTCATGTCTTTCGTCACAGTGAACTTTGTAAAAACAACATATAACCATATATTCAATCATTTAAATCAAAATCAGCAAAGTTTGTGGCACTTTTTTAAAGTTTTGGGGAATGCGTTATCATTTTTAGTGATTTTTTTTTTTTTTTTTTTTTTTTTTTTTTTTGGCCTGTCTGATAACGTTTCGATCCGGCTCCATCCCAATTTTCAAAACGTTGGCGGCCCATTTCCGTCTATTGGACACAAATGGGTGGAATAAAACGCTTCTCATTTTTTTTTTTTTTAAATTTGGTCTCTATAGCTCACTCCTAATTGTAGATGTATAAATGTGTTTTATGTAATACAAACTTCAACATACTCTTCTTTTATATCTTGTGTCTCTTCAGGACGTGGACGATCCTCCCACTCTGCAACTTTCTATCCGTTATAATTCTAAGTAATGCTTATGACCTTACTCCTACTTGTTTTTCCATATATATATACACAAATCCTTTAGGTAGATTACTCGCTTTTTCCTCTCTGTCTCTTTGCTTTCATTAATTCCATAAACAGCGGTTGGGCAACTAGTCCATATTGTGCGTTTAATTACTGCACTACAGAAGACGCTTGTGACTATTAATCATCCTTAGATAGGGCTGTCAAAAGGCCTCATTAGTAGAATATTCAGCGAGGATCGGACTTCTTACATTCTTCTTCATGACGTGAGTGAGCATGACGCTCCACACTTTCTTGTTGCTCTAAACAATGTTTTATTCTTTACTTTCCCTCTTTGTCTTCGATTTGTCATTCTACTGTTAATATCCATTGATCTATTGCTAGTTTCATAGCAAATGTTCAGATGAGCTCGACTCTTTACTTCCACCAGTTCAGACATATACAACTATAATTCTCAATGTTAAGCCCACGGAGTCGGACCTTCCACACTTCCTAAGTATTCCATTTTCTACGCGGAGAGCTTTTTCTCGAAAACTGCTTTTCTGTGGAACACTTCTACGCAAATGCTTCCTTGGACACTACAGTCTTAACCGCTTCAAGCGAAGTGCCAGTTGCTAATTATCCGGCTTTTCACTTTCTTGTACCTCTCATTATGTTCTTATTACATGCCTCATTCAGTAGCCCTCTAGCACGATTGGCTCTTTAGCCTCATGTTGGGTGAATCGTTGTATTAAAAAACAAATCCACTGACAATAATGTGCTAATTAGATTACTCGCTGTTTTCGTTCGGACGCCCCCTGCTTTCAGAATACCCTGTTTTTTTAAATTGTCTAAAATCTTTTCTTTTTTTTTTTTCCTCGCAATTTGTCTCGGATATTCCACCCGACACTTTAAGCTGTGTTTCATTTTAGTTGACATTTTCTTCAAAACCTCTTCGTTGCTTACATGGTGTTGGAAACCAGGTTTTGTGTTCATTTTACGAAATTCAGTCTAGCACAAGCAGAACTTGTATCATTAACGGTTATAAAAAATTCTTACAATCTAAAAATATTTTATGGCTTTAAATAACCAACAAGAACATTGATAAGCCGTAAAAGAAAAACAAATCAATCAACCTTTGACTTATAGATTCGTTCGCGTTTTTGCCTATTTATCTAATTTAACTCACACTCTTATGTTTCTTTCTAAACTTTCCTTTCTGTTTCTCTTTTCGGATTTTGTTTGATATAAAAGGAATTTAATACTTTACCGTAGTCTTCGTTCGCTTTACATGAAAAACGCCTCTCGTCATCATCAGGTCGGACTGCTTGCACGGATTCCCGTGACTCACTGTCACCATCCAGTACGACCGTTCATCATATTCGGCATGTCAGGGGCGGGGTGCAGTTTATCGTCACAAATCTGTAGATCTTGGCTTGTCGTTCTCTGCTAGCTCGTCCTTTTGTAGGCTCCTACAAAATAACTTCCCTAATAATTTAATCTTTAGCTCTCCAGCTATTCCCTTCGAATCTGACTCTATGCGCTTTGAGAATGTCTGAAATTGGACGAAGTTTCCCATACAATTGCTCATTGGTCAGACGATCTCCCTAAGTGGCATCCAAAGGCACCTATGCTAGTGTAGACGTTATTCAATCTTCTTTCTGTTTTTGAGGTAAGTTTACATGCCGAACAGCTATACGATAAAAAAAGTGACTGTTGTTTGGAAGAGGTATACCATCATCTTTTCTGGAAGTGGAGACCCCCACACTAGAGATAACTTGTCGACGGCCGCCCAGTCCTTACCAATGTGTGTGTTTACGTATTTTTATACAGCTGAGATATGTACTAGATACTGTTTTGATTATTCCATTTTGATTTAAGCTTATGTATTCTTTTTTTGTCTGAGTTAGTATAGAGACATATACATTTGGATGAGTTATTATGGGAAGGGATTCTTATTTATTAAAGACATTTTTATGTTTAACATTCTTTTTATAGATACAAGTATTTAAGTAAATGCTCTGTTTATAATAAACAGTATTAAATAACATTTACCGGCCTGAATGTCCGAGAAATTTTCATAGAAAATATTCGTCCTTTGACAGGATTCGAGCCTGCATCCTATAGGGATTCTTAACTTATTAGATCGGAGAGTGGCACTAAATCATCAGCGCAATCTGCATCTGATTTTTGTAACAGGATATCTATTACTCATTCGCCTATATATTTTATCTGTTATCTTTAGATGTTTGTGCAAAAAAAGTCTAGTCATATTCAGGACACTGGAATATTATAAACTTATAGCTGTCAATGTTAATTAAGTATTCCGATTAAAAGTTTCCTTGTCAGAAATAGGCTTGTAACAATCTAATCAATGATCGGTAAAATCTGAAAACCGCTGTGTCGATGACAGGCACAGATAGAAAACTGTAGTAACTCCTAGATGAGGTAGCAAAGAAAGGTCAAAAGAAATGATTAATTATTAATTCTCAGAAGACAGGATGTACATTCATTAAAAAGAGGGTCAGTCTAAAATACAAACTACAAAATGGAGATAGAAGAATCAGCAGCAGAAACAAATTAACGGTCTGCGGTGTGTTATAACTGACGATTGATAATGTGGCACAGAAATCCGGAAGAGCATTCCAAAAAGCTAAGCTAAGTATTAAGAAACAGGAAAATTTCGTTAGAAACCGATAAGAGAGATTAACTGCTATGTAATATCAATCCTTCTATACACATTTCCGCACAGATGAAAAGGAGACTTAATGCAACAGATGTGGGCCTCGGAAGAATTCTAAGAATACCATGGACAAACATGTGAGAAACAAGGAATATTTTTTAAGGAAATTGTAGGAATCGGATAAAAAGGATAAGTGCTGACGATAAAAAAAAGGCAACTGAAATCGATGGGACACATAATGAGAAAAGACTGCTTGGAGAATTTGATACTCTTACACAAGCCAAATGGAGCAGAAGAAAATAGCAAGTAACAATCTTCGAGCGACAAAGAATAAGAAGTTTTGGAGAGCCATGATCTATGTACTGAAAGAGAAAGAGCACATAAAAGATCTATCTGAAATTCACTATGAATTTTCCATGTCTTCAATAATTTATATAACGTTCTTTTATGAGTTTTCCTACGGTAAAATGATGATTAGCAAACCGCTTCCGCGGGCAAAATCTTTAATATAGCGAGTTTGATCCATAAAGGTTACACGTCTATTGTGATCTTGTGTCAGATTTATTTCAGTTCCGATTGGATATTCTACAACTGTGGTCTTGAGCCAGATCAAATTAAGCGAGGAAATATCAATCGGTCCAGGATTGGTTAATAAGCTTATATCACAAATCATTGGTTTGTACATTGCACTCAATCTAAAGTGAATATTCCTCTCGTGTCGCTCTAAGCTATTTTATGCTAAGCATATTAAATGTCTATATACGAGGGTCGGTCAAAAAGTTATATCAGTTCTTATTTAATTACAACTTATTTAACAACAGAAGGATTGAGATCGTAGAATACTGAACACTCGGGTCTGAGTTCCAGATATAGTCTTCAACACGGTTTCCGTCTTTCTCAAGCACGAGTTCGGATAAAAAAAATATGGTTTATTCTTATTTAGTTACAAATTTAATAGAAACATAAAAATTCTGTAAAAATGAAGAAAAAGTCTGACATTTTGAGTCTTTCTCCTGAAAGTTTTCTTTTGATACCAATCGGTGTGCGGGGGTAGATTATAAAGTAAGATATGTTCTTCAATTACAAATATAATAGAAACATACAAATACTGTCAAAATGAAGAATCACAAACTTTATTCTCAACATGGTGTCCTTCCGTCTCAATCGTTCATCAAGGTTAGCTTATAAAGTAAGGTCTTCTTTAATTATAGTCAATTTTGTGCCATGCGTGATACACACTTAAGCCATCATGTATCTTTTGATACAGGACTGACGAGGCAGATTTTTTCCCGCAGTAGGTAGCCATTTCTTTTTGCGGCAGACCAATTGCCATCCAAGGTCTTTCCTGCTATTTACCCATAGCTGGGTGGAGAAAAAGAGGATTTATACGTTTCCCGTAAGTGAATGTAATGGATTCAACTAGAATTCGAACTCGGCTCCCCGATTCCTCAATCCGAGACGCTATCCATTACTCCACTGTAAGTCGTATCATTCCCGATTTATCCTTTATCATATTTTTTTCTGTTTAAATTTCTGAAATTTAGTGTTATAATTATATACACTATTTACATACGGACTATTGTCATCATCTTTGTCGTTGTTATTAACAACATACTCACTCCCCGCAGATTAAATTATGGGTTCAATTTGGAATTCTCTGTAGGTTACCCGGATGGACATCCACCTGATGAAGGCTGAAGTGCACAATTGCCGAAATATTATGACAAAAGCTACAAAGATAAGGACAATAGTCCGCATGTAAATAGTGTCAATAATAGTATATTTCCTTCAATCTTAGAGTAAGGGCATATATACCCGCCTTTTAGGTATTTCCTGGTCGTTTTCATAACCACGTTGCTTCTTTCACTACACCATCCTTAAAGAACAGTTTGGGGACTTCGACGTGGCATAATTTTTAACAAGCTTGTCTCGCTGGAACAATTACGACCGAAAAGTGTGTTCGATCCTCACTGCGTGCCTCATACTTTTGGCCTAAAAAATCATGATAAAAGAACAGTTTTCCTCTGAGTGACACCTTCCTGGGCCCAAACGGAAGTTGCATAGTGGTCATCAACTAACTTCTACTTTTTCGACAGTTGGAGAACTTACTTTACTCGGATCTTTAATTAGTCAAGAAGCAGCAATCATCTGCAGGCACTACCATGGCTAACTGAGAAGCTTTCACATTGTTGTAGAATTTGGATTCCATTGTCAGTTGTAACTGGCGATAAAACTCATTCACAGTAGCAGATGGCCTGCCACTCGGACCCTGTCACTAATATCCGTTTCTTTATGATTGGTATTAATTATCCTTTTTTCTTTTTTTCACATAAAGAGCAGTTTTTCCATAAAAATTCACTAATATCATGTGAATATTCTTCTTCCCAAAACAGAAGTTCTATGACAATTCCTTATTTAGTGTGTTCGGTGAGGTGGGGCACGCATTTTAAAAGAGGATTATAGGTAAGAAAAGTAAGGTAACTCGACAAATTCCCCCTAAGTTTCTGTACACATTATGGTTGACAGCTAGCACTCATTTGTAATTATGACTGATAGTTATAAAATTAAATTAGAACAGGTATTTGTTTTTGGCCGACCCTCATAAGATTATTGAAATATATTATTCGAGATATTCTTAATTTAATTTAAAAATATGATAAAAAACGGTGAAATCTGATCGAAAGGTTATTTCTGTTGAGTCAATTAAAAGACAGATTTTAATAAGCAAATAAATTATTTCTTTGACTTTTTATTTATTCGGAATAATGTTTATACCTTGATTATAGATGCTGTTATTATTCGTCTAAGTACACTTTGGTCATACTCAAGTGCCTACTAGTTAGCTGATAAGGAATAGCTTATATGAGTTGGTTATTGTAGTATTCTGTCACTCTGAAGATATTTATTATAATGTCTATCATACCATCTATAAAAACCAAAATGAGAACATCGTCTTGGGTATTACGATAAACTACATCCGCGTCCTGGGTAAGACGATAAACTATGTCCAGCAACAAGGCATCTGTTCAGGCGGTTTTGAGGAGAGTGGAACCACCTCTGAATTGCTAATGTTCCCAGGTCCACCCTGAGCCGAGGTGGTAGAACCTGTTAGGATCCCAGCTGTGGACAAAGAGTTAACCCCGAAACTGAGGTAAAAAGCATTATAAAAGTGTAAAAATAGGTTTTAATACAAGAAATACTTTGTAAAAAATTATTACCAGAAATAAATTTTTGAAGACAAAAAACTATTACCAGCAATACGTTTTGAAAAAAAATCTTGCCAGCAATACGTTTTTTGAAAATATTACCAGCTATACCTTTTTGAGGGAAAAAATATTACCAGTAATAGATTTTTGACAAAACAAAATATTACCAGGAAAAAAAAGTTGTCGGCATTAAATAACCCATTGAGGTTGATATGCCGTAAACCAAAATGAAAACAATATTTCTAATGAATTTGAAGAAAGTAAACTATATTGATAGTTCTTCATCTTAAAAATCAAAACCAAAATTGTAATTTCCTAAAGTACTTCAGACATACACTACATTTATATCAGATACAACTGGAAAAAAAAAGTCGGTGTTATTTGCAAGTGGAAATAGAACTTCATATTTTATATACTAGAAAATTTTTGCAACATGCTGACGCGCGTTGAAGTCCTCACTGGATTTAGTAATGTTGAAGTTATCGCTAACATTTTTCGTCGAGATTTACAAATTTCATTCAATTTTGGACACCAAAAGATGAAATATAAAAACTTATAGAAAAGATAGGCAAAAGATTATATTGCATTTTTATTAAATAAGTATTTGCTATCTGTCTATATTTCTGAGATGAGGTATTGTGATTATTTACATTATTTACATTGTTCGGCCTCATCTGTATTGTCATGTTCTCGATGTTTCGCCAGTTGTAAGCTCCGGCCTTCTTCAAGTGATAGGAATTTCGAACTGAACCCTTTATTTCTCCCACCGTGGTAGATTGTTCTAGTTCCACCTGCCACGTCTCTTCCGGGTGTCTCAGTTAACTCGACTCTGGAAGTCTTTGTTTACCACTACTGTGGACTCATATTGAACTCACAACTCTTTGTATTTTCTATTTTAATCATTAAATTGTTCTTAAAATAGTGGGAGTATTTTTATATTAAATGATAACTTTTAATTTTTCCAAAAATATTCAAGAAAACTTATTGTACGTATTCTAATAAAACCAACTGTATTTTACCCACACCTCCTTACCTGTTTGCACTTATCCCCCTAAATTTGGTTTCGATCGGTTTATGTATGTCTATTTTAGAGAGTGTCACGCAATTTTATATATAGAAGCTTTTCTTTTCTTAATAGAAAACAGCGCCAAACGTTATATCTTCATAGCGAGGTTACGATGTCGGATAAAGCCTTAACTACTGAGCGAAATATTTCTGATCCATTTATTATACACTTCCCCTGGACTGACAGAAAGAGAACGCGGAGAATAAAACGCTAGAAACAAAAATAGCAAATCCGAATAAATCGTCGTGATCAAATATTAGTAGGGTTAAAAGAATGAATTGTACTTGGAGAATAGATTGAGAGAAACGCAAACAGCAAATAGAAATAAGCCGTTTTGTCGGATTAGATCTGAATACAGGACTTGTACCTGTATGACACGTTTGTTCTTATTTTATGTTGAATTAATATGCTACCTATAAATGATATTATACAGAATTAGCCAACGAAGGTGAATGAAAATTGACGGAATTTATTTTAACCAATAAATGCTATATTTTGTTTCTTGGTTCGCTTTTGTGTTAAAGATCAATTGTTTTGGCGTTCTGTTTATTGCCGAACGAATGCGTCCCAAAGTTTAATCATACTATAGCGTGACAGTTCATTTTCGACATTAACAGACGACGAAAACAAATTGCTTTAGTAATTCTGTAAAAAGAATCAAGAAAAATAAGATTTGCGATTCGCATGTTTAGAATTAAAATTCCAGAAATTAATTACAAGTAAATTTTTTTGTGCTTTGATCATTATTAAGTCTGAGAATTTTTTTTTTTCGTTTGTGGTTTATAAGAAAAAAAAATTGGAGACTAACTAAAATTACAAGTAACAAATCAGCTGGTTAACGTACCGGTGATCTTTAATATCGTCGGACTTTATGCAGTTTGAAACAGAACTTTAAGACAAAAGTCAAGAATTGCTGTAATAATGATAAAATGAATGGGAAATAAACGTGTTTCATTCTCAAAAGTAACTTTCTCAGACTAATAATGATTTTATCGATGGAATCAGTATTTTATATAATTTTTTTCTCTATCTTTTGGATATTTGGTACATTCACCAACATTCCAATCCCGCCATTTTAAAAGTACTCAAGAAGAGTTTTATAAAAACAAATATATTAACAATTCACTGCTACCAGAGTTTAAACCACTACATGATTTCTCTGACCTCAACCTAGGTTTATAGAACGTACTCGTGCCATCCATTTTATATATATATATATATATATATATATATATAGCCTTCAACACTGTAAATCGTTAGGATCTCTGTAAGGTTCTAAAGAAGTTTTTTATAAACTGAAAAAAAAATTCATTACTTGTTGGTACATCTTTTCACGAGGACTAGGAACTTGTAAATCCGTTTTTTATCACAAGGAAAATGTTTAGGCTTACCATTTACAGAAAACAACTGAAGTGTTTTATGCACCACCATCCTCATCCAAACAAAAATTCACTAGATAATCAGTTTCCATTCATTTTTATCAAAAGGGAGAAAGCCATAAATACGTGAAGTTTTTCACTTATCTAGGAAGCAAAGTGAACAATGATGTTTCACTTCATCGAATAACTAAAACCTCTAATATATTTGGTAAATTCTGCCATCGTCTGTGGAATTAAAGTCGGATTAAACTAGAAACGGAAATCTAGAGATTCGTATCTGAGACCCCATATTGCACACACATAAATCAGTTGCATGTTTTCGACAAAGTTTGATAAGCACACGAAAACAAGATCTCAAATGATCTTTTTGCAAACTGCGAAATTGGTTGTATGCTTAGTGCCGTTGTCCGGCTGAAAGGTGAACCTCTAAACTAGTCTAAAGTTGTTGTTTTTTTGCTAAGACTGTAACAGGATTACCCTACATTTGGTTCTTTTCATGTTCCCATAAACGCTGACCAATTTCTTTGACCATGGTGAAGAAAGGAATCCTTATAGCATGATATTGTCATCACTATCTTTCACGATGACGATAATGCGCTCAATGTGATGTACAGTGTTACTTTTTCGTCACACATAGCGTTTTGCATTAAGGTCGAAATTTTCAAATTTGGTTTCATCTGACCTGGGCACCTTTTGCACATGTCTTGTGGCAGACTACAAACGGGACTTCTTATAGCTGTTATACCGGAACGTACCTATTTCTAATGTAAATAGACTCTCCCACAGATAAGTAGTAGTAGCAGTCGCCAGTGAGTTGTGTGAGTCAGTCGATGTCGGGCGACCGGCTGAACTCTCTGCCTTCGGGCGGGGAGGAACCCGAACGACGAAGTTTCGTTCGGGGAGGTAAACCGACCCTGAACCCGTTTATACAGGTTCAAAGGGTATATTTTTGACCGAGCCCACAGGCTTGGAGATCCCACGTTAAACCGGCCTTGCGCCACATGATACCCTCGTGGGGGGTGACTAAATACTAGTCGATGTCGGACATTAATGGTATGAGCCCCACAACTAGATTGCTGCGTCATTAACTATTATTGCAAATTCCTAACGTTTTGTACGTCGAACCTAATTTAGGACCAACTCAGTAAAATACAAGCCTCCACTGTGAAAACTACAACAATAGCATATCTTTCAGCAATGCCTGTCTTCTTGCCACTCTTACATAAAAGTCAGATTTATAGAGTTTAGTCCTAATAGTTGTCGTGTCGGTATATTCTTCCAACTGACCTGTGGATCTTTGCAGTTCTTCCAAAGTAAACATGGTCCTCTTGTTTTCTTCTCTAATTAATGCTTTAATTGCCAGTTTAGGTGGGACAGTTTTGTTTTGGTAGGTTTGCGGTTGACACCAAACTCTTTCTGTTTTGGGAGGATGGACTTAATAGTGTCCCGTGGGATGTTCAAAACCTGGGATAGATTATTTTTTTTAACCTAACCCTGCTTTATACTTCTCTACAAAATTATCCCTATCCAATTTGGTCGGTTCTTGATCTTCATGAAACTATTGGCTTATGTCTTCTAACAAAGTCTCTGAGGTCTCCGCACAACAGGTGTAATTAACTGAAGAGGACCGAATCAAGGGGCTTAACTCTTTTAATACTTTATCCTTTACTCAAAAAAAATCGCCATAATCAAGTGTACTCTATTTACTATGTAATTTCTGAAGGATTTTAATTAAGGGTTTCAAAGGGAAGAGAGAATATATATATATATATATATATATATATATATATATATATATATATATATATATATATATATATATTTATGTGTGTGTGAACATATTTCAGATTTTTATTTGTAAATAATTTTGAAAACTATGTGATACCCTCCTGCCACTTCAGATGGATGCACTAATTTGGGTTGGTCCATTAAATAAAACCTCGAAGTACATTTTAATTTCTGGTTATCACGTGGCTAGATAAGTTTTGTTGTAAGACATATAAAGTACAATCTTCCCTATTCCACCATTTTTGGCTTTGTGACACAATTGTACATTTTTACGTTGAATAAATGTCATGGGTTCAATAAAGCTACATAATGTTGTACTTAGAGTTGTTAGTATATTTTTATTTTGTATATTTTATTTAATTTTCTTTTTTCTTTACAT
Source organism: Acanthosepion pharaonis (assembly GCA_903632075.3). Taxonomy (NCBI): domain Eukaryota; kingdom Metazoa; phylum Mollusca; class Cephalopoda; order Sepiida; family Sepiidae; genus Acanthosepion; species Acanthosepion pharaonis. The sequence continues at coordinate 1,295,621 of CAHIKZ030000379.1, read as the reverse complement.
TTTAGATTGTATATTTTGTTTGGCTAAAGAAACTTAGTATATCGCATAAAAAGTGTGTCCTCATTGTTGTTTAGAAAGTTCTAACACATAGGCATTGTATGTATCTTTGTTCAAAACATGAGTGCCGTATATACTCGTGTATAAGACGATTTCAGGTATAGTGCTACTGTGACACTAGTAAGATGGCGCTGGTAAATAGGGGGAAAAAGACTTTCAAAATAAACTGGAAAACAACAAGAAAAACGAGAGAAACGCTATTTTCAATAAACTGAAAGTATACTGATAAGAAAGACAAGGATAATGGAGGGAGAAGATGTTTGTTTTCTTTCTTCTCTCCACCTCGGTGTTTGGGTATCGACGACGACTAGCGTAGAAGCCATATTTTCATAGTCAACTTAATCTTAAGTGCTTGTATTTTTCTTAAGTGCCCACTCGAACCCGCGCGGTAGAATAGATTACATTTTAATGATTTCAAGTATCCACGTACCCTCAGTGTGGATAGATAAATTTTATTGTAAGACATATAAAGAATAATCTTCCCACCCCCAAAATTTTGAGGCTCGTGACACATTGTACATTATTTACGTATAATAAATATCATGAGTCCAATAAAGTTTCATAATATTCTGCCTTAAAATATTAGCAGTAGCCGCCTTTAATAAATAAATATATCAGCAGCAGCTCTGTGGTATAAAAATACGTGAACCCTGAAAGTAACTCTCTTCCGGTTTTTCCTCATTTGAACTGTGTGACATGAACTTTTCATGCTGACGCTAAAAGGGCTTTGAAAGCTTCACCCACAAACACACCAGCACAGTAAGTCACGCTCTAATATATTCATTAATATTTCGTTGTATATGCAATTTACTTCTAGGAAAAGAAACTCTTGCCTTAAAATGCCCTTTAGTTGTTTTTGTTTAATAAATGTTATCTTGCATTGCAAATGAGTTGGTCTGTTATTTTGTGCATGTACTCTTTTTCACTACCACTATTTCATGTGCTGTAAAATATACTCGCAAGAAACCTTACACGTTAATTATCGAAATAGGTAACACACTAAATTACTATATGATAGTCACTATATGGAAATCACCTTACAACTATAACAATTATGAATGTAAATATACAAAGCAAGAACAAAGCTAATCTCTTCTATTAACTAAATGCACAAAACTCACTTTATTCGCCAAAAATTAAGAACATTTAGATTATAGATATCGCCTTGGTTCAAAAACTATAGACATTGTTTTTTGTTGTTTTTTTTGTTTTTTTTTTTAGTTGTTTAATTATTTCCTTTTTTATATATATTTCATTGTCTACTTTGTCTAATAATTCTGTCAGTTTTCCTTCTGACTTGAATGGTTCCAAAACATTTCAAACTTGTATGTCGCGACACTTCAGTCGAATCATCAGTTCCTCCTTATTTTATTTCATTTTCTTTTTTTCTTTACATTTTGCATTATGTATTTTGTCTGGCTAAAGAAACTTAATATGTCGCATAAAAAAAGTATGTCGTCAGAACCGTTAAAGAAAGTTCTGGATTTATCATTCCAATTCTAAAATAAGTGCCATTTTTCTCTCTCGATTATTTTCACCATGTGGTTTGATAGACCGGGAAGAATACTATCACTACTCCTCTTCGCCTTCTTTTTTTTTCTTGCACCAACTTGTTTTCCATTTTTTCTCTCTCTCTCTCTAGCTTGTTTTTCTTTCTCTCTCTCTCTCTCTCTAGCTTGTTTTTTCTTTCTCTCTCTCTCTCAAGCTTGTTTTTTTTTCTCTCTCTCTCTCTAGCTTGTGTGTGTTTTTTCCCTCTCTAGTTTGTGTGTGTGTTTTTGTGTGTTTTTCCCTCTCTAGCTTGTGTGTGTGTTTTTTCCCTCTCTAGCTTGTGTGTGTGTTTTTTCCCTCTCTAGCTTGTGTGTGTGTTTTTTCCCTCTCTAGCTTGTGTGTGTTTTTTCCCTCTCTAGCTTGTGTGTGTGTTTTTCCCTCTCTAGCTTGTGTGTGTGTTTTTTTCCCTCTCTCTCTAGCTTGTGTGTGTTTTTTCCCTCTCTCTTAGCTTGTGTGTGTGTTTTTCCCTCTCTCTTCCCCAAGCTTGTGTGTGTTTTTTTTCCTCTCTCTCTAGCTTGTGTGTGTTTTTTTCCTCTCTCTCTAGCTTGTGTGTGTGTTTTTTCCCTCTCTCTCTCTAGCTTGTGTGTGTTTTTTCCCTCTCTCTCTAGCTTGTGTGTGTGTTTTTTCCCTCTCTCTCTAGCTTGTGTGTGTGTTTTTTCCCTCTCTCTCTAGCTTGTGTGTGTTTTTCCCTCTCTCTCTAGCTTGTGTGTGTGTTTTTTCCCTCTCTCTCTAGCTTGTGTGTGTGTTTTTTCCCTCTCTCTCTAGCTTGTGTGTGTGTTTTTTCCCTCTCTCTCTAGCTTGTGTGTGTGTTTTTTCCCTCTCTCTCTCTAGCTTGTGTGTGTGTTTTTCCCTCTCTCTCTAGCTTGTGTGTTTTTTTCTCTCTCTCTCTCTAGCTTGTGTGTTTTTTCTCTCTCTCTCTCTCTAGCTTGTGTGTTTTTTCCTCTCTCTCTCTCTAGCTTGTGTGTTTTTCCTCTCTCTCTAGCTTGTGTGTTTTTTTCTCTCTCTCTCTAGCTTGTGTGTTTTTCCTCCTCTCTCTCTAGCTTGTGTGTTTTTTCCTCTCTCTCTAGCTTGTGTGTTTTTTCCTCTCTCTCTAGCTTGTGTGTTTTTTCCTCTCTCTCTCTAGCTTGTGTGTTTATTTTCTCTCTCTAGCTTGTGTGTTTATTTTCTCTCTCTAGCTTGTGTGTTTATTTTCTCTCTCTAGCTTGTGTGTTTATTTTCTCTCTCTAGCTTGTGTGTTTATTTTCTCTCTCTAGCTTGTGTGTTTATTTTCTCCTCTCTCTCTAGCTGTGTGTGTTTTTCCTTGTGTGTTTATTTTTTCTCTCTAGCTTGTGTGTTTTTTTCTCTCTCTAGCTTGTCTCTCTCTCTCTCTCTCTAGCTTGTGTGTTTGTTTTCTCTCTCTCTCTCTCTAGCTTGTGTGTTTATTTTCTCTCTCTCTCTCTCTCTCTCTCAGCTTGTGTGTTTATTCTCTTCTCTCTCTTGTGTGTTTTTTTTTTCTCTCTCTCTCTCTAGCTTGTGTTTTTTCTCTCACTCTCTCTAGCGTCTGTTTTTTTCTCTCTCTCTCTCTCTCCCTGCCACGTGTTTTTCTCTCTCTCTCCCTGCCACGTGTTTCTCCCTCAGACGCTTGTTTCTCTTTCTCTCTCTCTCTCTCTCTCTCTCAGACGCTTGTTTCTCTTTCTCTCTCTCTCTCTCTCTCTCTCTCTAGACAGTTTTTTTTCTCTTCTCTCTCTCTCTCTCTCTCTCTCTCTCTCTCTCTCTCTCTAGCTTGTTTTTTCTCTCTCTCTCTAGCTTTTCTCTTTCTCTCTCTCTCTCTCAGACGCTTTCTCTTTCTCTCTCTCTCTCTCTCAGACGCTTGTTTCTCTTTCTCTCTCTCTCTCAGACGCTTGTTTCTCTCTCTCTCTCAGACGCTTGTTTCTCTCTCTCTCTCAGACGCTTGTTTCTCTCTCTCTCAGACGCTTGTTTCTCTCTCTCTCAGACGCTTGTTTCTCTCTCTCTCAGACGCTTGTTTCTCTCTCTCTCTCTCTCTCGCTTGTTTCTCTCTCTCTCTCTCTCTCTAGACGCTTGTTTCTCTCTCTCTCTTGTTTTTCTCTCTCTCTCAGACGTGTTTTTTCTCTCTCTCTCTCTCTTGTTTCTCTCTCAGACTCTCTCTCTCTCTCTCTCTCAGACGCTTGTTTCTCTCTCTCTCTCTCTCTCTCTGTCTCTCTCTCAGACGCTATATATATATATATATATATATATATATATATAATGGTTTTCTCGCTCTTTACATCGTATTTGTCTCTCGCTGCCTTGTGTTTATTTCTCGCTTTCTCTACCTTGGGTTTCTCTCTCGCTCTTTTTGCCTTGTTTCTTTCTCTCTCTCTTTCTCCACCTTGTTTTTCCTTGTTAAATATTCACCCTATCCTATGCTCGTTTGTTTTTTGTTTTTTTTTTTTGTGTGTGTATGACAGGTCTTTTTTTTTTTTTTTTTGTCTGCGCTCAACATTCAATTGATACTTGCTCCCTTTGTTGTTGAAGTTCGAACTTGAAACACTGAATGGAAGTATTTTTTCTAAACTCTCCTGAAAGGAAATTAAGTTATTCTAAACGTAATTGTGAATATAGTGAATACTGCTGTTGTTTCACAATTGCTGACTTCAGCATATTTTTTCTGACGCGTGGATTTTTGTAACTTTAGAATGAAATTTAGAATTTTTTTTTTTTTTTTTTCAATACTGGTACTCTGACTTCAGTATACAAATATTTCAAAATACATTCAGCTTAGTTTTATTTACAATGCAAATAATTCAATTTCATTGAAGTATTTAACTCATTTACTTTTCAAATTCTCACGTTTGATATCACTTGTTCCAGACCCAATGGACATTTAACAGATAAAACAGAATAGGATAATTCTGTAAATCTTCAAGCAATTTAAACCATTATTTGGAGCTCGATAGCATTTTAAATTTCACAGGTAAAAGCAAGCTCTTCTGTCTTTCTCTACTCCAAAATAAGTATCCTGAGATAGGACTAAAAAGCACTAACATTTACTTTTCAGTTCTCGCATAATAATCTCTGGTTTATTCCGTTTTAAGGTGCCAACCAACGTCCTGGGAGTGATGCATATGGTTCCCTATATTACCCAGTTCTCACTGGTCGACAAGGTGGCGTCAGTTTACAAGGTTTACCCGGTGGAAGAGGCGGCGGTCGAATTAAAGTGACTGTCGGCAGTATGTTTCTTCTGGATGGAAATATTAATGTCGATGGTGGCCCCGGAAACATTGGTAGTGGTGGTGGCAGTGGAGGCTCAGTATTGATACGAGCAGGTAAAATATTTACGTAAAATTGCTCAGGTTTTTAGGTTATACAAAAGAAAATCTGCCTTTCGACGAGAAGCGAATCTGTATTCCTGTTTTATCTGGGAAACCGCTCTAGCCAAGCTTGGTTGAACTATTAAGCCACGGGAAAACCATTACAACACATATAATAGGCACGTCTACTCATACACGTGTATCAACAAAATATAACTATAACAATAAGAAATAATGCCTAATTAAAAGAAATCATTAATTGATTTTAAATTATTTCGTTTACGTTTCGGTTCTGAAGATAATGTTGGCGGATCGAGCCTTCAAATGTACCAACGTAAGATGGGTACCTCTTAAATACGTCAATCGGTTCTTTGCTGTAGTGGTTTCATTTAAATGGGTTTCCCTGGATTAAAAAATAGACTACAGGTTCAATTCTTTCAGGAGGCACATTTATTTTACTCACACTTTCGATCGCTAGGCCGATAGACATTAATTTCTCTATTTCATTGTTAAAAAACAGGAGTAAGATTATGTATGTATGCGTGTGTCTGTCTTGTACGGGACATTGAAATTGATACACTACATTGATATTCTGTTTCTTATCAAAAATCAAATACGTATATCGGACACACCAAAACATCTTTGAGTAGAGACCTTACGTGTCACTTATCTGACAAAAGTGCCATAAAAAAAACATTTATTAATCTATAATTTACCAGAAACCTTAAAGAAAACTCTGGTAGAAAACACAAGAATCACATTATCAGAAACATTTCGCTATTCAAGAGGCCCTATATATCAATCAATTGTCTCCTACCATCAAGATTACATTATTTAATAGTGGAAATGGAATGTTAAAAGTTTTTTTTTAAAAATACAAAATAGAAAGATGCTCACGTGAATTCCAGTGGCGCGCGGCATGTGAGAGCTTGGAATGGACGCTTCTTTTCCAAAAAATAACAGTCAAAATATGAGGAAAACATAAAAGTACCAAAGACAAAACTCGCTTGAAAATGACTACAGAAATGGCTGAAACCATATGGGACAATAAAAATTATAGACAATTTTTATATTCCTTAACTCCTACAAAATAGAAAAGATTAGGATGATAGAAAAAATTAATAAAACAATTTAGCCATATTCATTGAAAGATATATAAATCGGTATCACCCCAAGCAAGGCAGTACAGCGACTAAGACAAGGGATTACCGGATGTGTAGGAATTAGGAACAGAAACATTAGTAATGAGGGAAAAGAGAAAAGATCAATCAGAAGGACAGTAGATAGCGATTGACATTGCATCTAAATTTTTGCAGATTAAAGTTGGCTGAAAAGCATGGAGCCCGAAGGGAATTACACAAGCGAGAAAAGAATCTTTTTATCAGAGATGTTACGGCTACATCTAGCCAGCTCAACTGTAAATTGATGAGATCTCGCCGTCAGTCTAGTACTGCGCTTAAATTCATACAGTTTAAGTACCATAGCGTCGAGCTCAGCTGAATAATTACCATGCAAGTAAGGCACAGAGAGGGAGGCTTACGGTCGGCAAATGACTGAAGTGCAGCCGCCAGATCAGGACCAATAATATTGATTCTTTTATATATATATATATATATGGGCATTTGGCCCAATGATTAGACTAGGTGGATTCTCTGGGTGTTGAACAAACAAATGTGCCTAGCAGACCGATATCCTCGGATACGATGGCCAGCCATATATATATATATATATATATATATATGAGACATCCACAGATTGTTTCACTGTATCTGTGTGGCTAGACATCCGATTGCCTCAAGCCAGGGTCGAAACCCGACTAATTTGGCATCAGTCGGAAATTTTTCCCCTAACCTATAAGCTCGGTGCAGAGAGAAAGGTGAATTTTTACGTATTTATTTGTTGAATAAACACACCTGTGATTCATAGTGCTTGATTCATAGTAGAGCTTTGCATTATCAGCAGTAGCTGTAGATGTTTACAAATTTACGCTTACTCGCTTAAGTGGTCGACCGAATTTTTATATATATATATATATATATATATATATAATGTGTGTGTGCGCGCACGCGCGTATGTAGATTTAATACATATATCAGTGGGGACTCCGGGGATCGGGATTGTCGGGCTTAGTCAACGTTCATGTATATCTATTTCAAAGCAACAAAAATCTTTCGTATTGCGTCGTTTTCATCCCTGCCTTCAGCTGGATCGAAAATTAATGGTTTTAACTCCGTGCCTCAAAATACTGACCGAAATACATTTCGTTGATATTATTCATTATAAAGAAGAAAGTGAGTATAAAAAAAAAGAATGATATAAAATAAATGTGGCTAGCCGGGCTGAGTATGTCTGAGCCTGATAGAAGTTGGTGATATACTTAATAGGTAATGTATTTCTTACTGTGATTTTATAAATAATCTTTTAAACATCTCTAATGACTTATATGCTCTGTTTTTCAAATAACGTTTTATTTCAACTTATTGTTTTTAAATGTTCATTTAAATAATTTTTTTCCGTAAAGTATAAGTTTTTTTTAAGCGGAATGTACCATTTTCAGAAAGGGCCAATTAAATTTAGTCGACCTTAAATTCGGCGAAAATCAAAGTGGCAGCCTTGACTCACCGCCAGGAGGGTTGTGGTGAGGAGTGAGACTGAGGTAATATTAAAGAAATAAGATATCAATCAACAGTACTGATCATAAACATACAATAAAATCCACAGACAGAACGATACATAAAAACACTAACGCATATACAAATACACACTCGAGATAGATACCCACGTTATTCGAACAAAAAGATTTGGCTTCGTCTTCGCTCTTTTTTCATACATGTCTGGAAGATGTTTTTAAATAAATGTTTATTTTTATAGAATTATTATAATTAATATTAAAATAGCAAACTCTGTGTGTTTTCTTTAATTTCATGCAGAGTGATTTTTTTTTTAAATTATCTATTTTATTTTCAGTAAAGGAATCATTTTAGCATCTAAGTTGTACCAATACTATATTTTTTTAAAGATTCCAATAAACCCGACAAATATTGATTACCTACAGTCGCCCACTGACATATATATATATATATATATATATATATATATATATATGTAATGTGTTTAATAGGCCAGTTAAAGAAATTTGAGGAATAAAAAAACAACAAAATGATAACAATATTAGAAAAGAAATAAGATTGATGATATTTATTATACATAAGTCTTTTGACTAAATTGAAGTACGATGAGCGAGATTTTAATGCCGGAATTTTCAGCCTAGTAAGTGAAGTGAAAACACTTTCATAAGCGTAAATTTAGCAAATGACTAAGACTGTCGTACGCCTCGTGGGTTCGAACTCACTATTAATAATTTATGACCAACCTAAAAATTTTAATCGTGATTGTATCTTACTTTTTAAAGAAATTTCAGTCGATAAATATTCCGTCGAATATTAAATTTGGTATTTTAAGACTAAAACCGCCGTTAATATCGACTTTCTTCAAAAAATAGGAAATTATGAATTGCTAAAAATTTCCGTTTCAGGCCGACTTTATGGCCATGGAGGAGTCAGTAGTATTGGAGGTGCTGGTGGAGATAATAAAGCCGGTGGAGGTGCTGGAGGAAGAATTGCATACCACACTCACCTGGAGAACCATTATTATGGTTACAGCCGAGCGTATGGTTCGACGGACAAAAATCAAATGGACCCGGGTGGACCAGGAACTGTGTTTATGGAGGATAAAATCGACAGTTTTCATTTCAAGAGTCGCCTTTACATTGACGGGAGATCTATCCGTGTTCCAAAGCCGGTCGTTATACAATCATTGAACCCAAGACACGTTCGGGACAACTTGACAAATCCGAATAAAGCACAACTTCATTTTGATCATCTTCTATTGCAAAACAGTGTAAGTACTTTCTGTCTGAATTTCTGAGATGTGTAGTTACCTCATTATATATGTATTATATACATTCGGACTAATGTTATCATTTAACTGTCCTGTCCGCCGCCTTTTGTCGATCTGTGTGATCTGGGAATTTTGAACTGAAGCCTTTATTTAATTTTGAGAGTAGATTGTTCTGTCTATGGCTAGAGGTCTCTCGTTTTGTTTTTTGTGTTTTTTGTTTTTTTTGTTTTTTGTTTGTTTTTGTTTTTGTTTTTTTTTTTTTTGTTTTTTGATTTTTTTGATTTTTTTTGGTTTTTTTTTTTTTGATCTTTTTTGTTTTTTTTTTTTATTTTTTTTTTGGTTTGTTTGTTTTTTTTGGGTTTTTTTTTTTTTGGTTTGTTTGTTTTTTTTTTTTTTGGGTAGTACTGCTCATTTATTACTCGTCCTGTTCCACTGGGTCTAATGACCAGTCTAGATGTAGAACTTAGAATAATTATGCTAACAAATTCAGAAATCAATCTTTGACTATTATCCCGTAGGATAGCAGAGAAAATTGAATATTGTTATTATCCATCTAATTGGGCCCATCCTATTATCACAAAAACACTCACTGTGTTTCTTGACACATTTTTGCTTATTCTCATTACCAAAGAATACGTAGACTAAAAAATGGCAACATCTTTTTTGTAATTAGCAGAATAAAATTTTACAATTCTTGAAATATATCAAGGACTAAAGAGCCCTTTTTATGTGAGAAATTCAATCTTTAGTTTTCTCATTATCCTGCCAAGTAAATAGACAAGGAACAAAATGGCGTGTCAACTGTTGCATGAAGGCGACCTTTACTAAAACTTAAACATCGAATCAATAGCTGCATCTACTGCAAGGACAGTTGGGTCACTGTGTCGTTCCAGACACTTTTTTTCTCGTCAGAATCTATCTTGCACATACACAAATCTACCATTCGCTCGTTCATTGAATACTGCTACCATACCTGATCTGGTGTTCCTGCTATTCATCTCGAGGTTCTTGACAAAATCCCCAAAAATATCTGTAATGTAACTGATCCTGACATGGCATCTCAACTTCACTTTCCCACCAATATTAAGTGGCTTTCTTCTGTTTTTTCTACAAGCATTTTCATGGCTCTGATAAGTTTTTCCCCCTGGTTCCTCGACTACATGATTTTAAGCATGCTACTAGATTGGCATCTAGGTCCCACCTATTTAGCTAAATGCAACTGCCACAACTACACGGACAGATTCTTTTCTTGTAGTCCCCCCCCCCGTGGAACTACCATCCGTTAACTTGCTCTCTGATAACTACAATCTTCCAAGATTTAAATGCAACGTCATTCGCTATATATCTTCTTGAATCTCGTTCATCTTGTCCTTTCCTCTATCCTCCCTATATTCAGTCATTTCTTTCACTTTCACTCACTGTAACGCCCTGTTTAGAAGAGGCATTTCTGCCTTGCTTGGGGTGAAATGATTAAAAAATGTAACCATATCGGAATTTTCAAATCTTTTTAGTTTACACATACAATTATATGAAATTGCGTCTGTGCGTAGCAGTATTTATTTGATGGATGTTTTGTTGACGGTCAATAAAAGTTCGTTTTCTATTTTAATTATTTCTCCCCAAGCAAGGCGATAATGCCACTAAGACGCAAGGATTTACTGTGAGTGAAAGAAAATGAGAAGACTTTAGTAAGGAGAAAGGACGATAAAAGAACAGTTTTCCGGAAGGCAGATGGCGATTGACGATGTATTTAAATTTTAAATATCTTAGTTTGTAGGAAAGCAAGAAACCGGATACTAGTCACGTACAAAATGGTGGTTGCAAAGGGTGGGGGAGCCCCGGGTATACAATTCAAAGTGTGAAATAAAAATTTAGTTTATATTTAATTTTAATAAATTCTTTATTTCATGTTTACGTATGTAAAATGACTTCCTTTCTAATATTTCTCAGTACTAGGCCTTATAGCACCCTCCACTTGAGTCTTAGGGGCATAGAATCAAGGAGTTGCCCGCAGGCTTTCCCAAACCTCTGCATGTCACTGGTTTTACAACTGAGAAGTGTGAGAAAAGAAACTATTAGAATAGAAATTACAGTTATATGTAGTTAATGAAACCTAGTTGTCAATTTAGTATTACGCTTAAATTCTTGCGAACGAGATACCAAGGAGGTAATCTCATTAGAACAACTGTAATGAAAATATTTATAGTAAAGACAGAGAAGCCACATCACATCGGTGGAAAAATGACTGAAGTCGAGATGCCAGGTCAAGATCAATAACATTGCATACCTTTCTTTGGATTTTATGGAGAATATCCTTCAGGAGTACCAAATATGGCTGCAAATTTTAACTTACTTTTTTTGACGGACATAACCGTATTAGCCAATTTTTAATGTTTGACTAAAATCAGGGTTTCAAGTCCTTTTGTCAGACAGCCCTGCCTCATTTTAAAAACCATCGCAAATCCTATTTTCCTTTGTCAGTCAGTTAAGTGCCATATGTGATACACGATTGGGCGATTATGTATCTTTCGATACGAAGTAGATTTTTCTCGAAATAGGTTGTCATTTCTTTGTGGTGGACTGGTTGCCAACCAAAAACCCAGTCTATCCTGCTGGGGGAGAAGAGATAGATTCATACTTTTCCCAAGGGCATTTGGACGTAAGTAAATTTAACGAGCTCGACTGGAATTCGAACTCGACTTGCTGAGTTCACACTCGGATCTGATATCCATTACACCTTCCTTTTTCCCCCTTGTGCTGAACAAAATAAAGTTTAACGTTCATGCATAAATCGACTTGAGTGTTACAAGTAAGCGTATGTTACACAAATCTTTTGTCTGCTCTGCTGAGATGGGAAAACCCAACACTCTTAAATGGCGAGAAATATGTTCCAAGAGGAAACTTTGAATATACTACGCAGTATAATTATTAAGTATTATCCACGATCAACCTCCGAACTCGAAAACTGACTGTTCTTAGAATTAAGTCAAGAGAATAAAATGACTAAGGCATTTTTCAGAAAGAAAATAATATTTCCTAAAATCTAGAAAATAAAGGATAATACAGTCCTATTATTAGTTTAAATAGTAATAATCGTAAACATAAGCGCTTTACACATCAGTTGGTAATACTTAATCCTGAGATCGCTTGCCTCCGTTGTTTTGCGCCAGCTCTAGAAATCTTAAAATAGAAACTAATTTTAACTGCCGAAGAAAAACACCCAGAAATAAAACACTTCAATATGGACTCTATCTGCAAGTAATAATAGACACAACAGACAACATGGTCATTGTTGTAGGTCGAAAGAAATGTCAGCTACCATAGAATTTAAAATGAAGGTGGCAGACGATTAGCAAAATAGTCTTGCTAAATTAAATTAAGTTGTTATAATTGTGCGTGCTTAGGAACAGAAAACGGTGGGGAAAATATTTAGAACTCTTTATAAATTTGTCATGATTATTTTCAAGTGATTTAGCGAATGAAATAATTTTTGTTTTCGCTTTGTACTTTATTTAGTCGTCTACAATAGTGTGATGGCTGCAGGGTTCATCTCGGAAACGGTTCACTAGAGTAATGAGCTAGATTACAATAAAGTAACCTACAAAGGCCACGTATTGTGGGACAGAGCCAAACATAGGAAATATTTGTATTTATTTAGAAATTATTGATAGGAATAGACGAACCCCAGTTAAACTGATTTAATATTAGAGAAATCGGTAGTCGTGTGATATATATGAAAGAGAAAAAAGTGGAAATAGACAACACTGCATGGAGTTGTCAGTTGCTCACTTGAATACTATCTCTAGAATAAATGCCCCTAACCAGTATAAATAAGTTATAGCCATAAATAACCCTCAACATTAGTTCTAAACAAAAACTAAGAAAGGTCGGTTTTCTATTCCGCAATTTATTTTAATTCATTTGCGATCTATATATAGCTCACGAAAAGGAGTAGTGGCACTTGTTCTGAAGATGGAATTGAAATGTGAAACACAGTCACCATGCAGTATGGATGTCTATGTCCGAACTATATCTATAAAGGAGGTATCTCCGATAGTGAATGCTCTTTCCCTATAACTATAGCAAATTAAAACAAATTATATACATGGTATGATGGATAAATTGTCGTCTAAATTACGCAAAAATGAAAACAACACTGGCATCTCATTTTAACAGATATATTTACCAAAATTATACAAAAATATCGTGGAATACAAAAGAGTAAATTTAATCAATAAAATCACTTCACGTGCGACCTTCAGGCTACTTCGGAATCTCTTGCAACTCTTCTAAACGGTCTCCTTGTTTAAGTTGGTGAATGCTACC
>CAHIKZ030000379.1:1172500-1280000 GCA_903632075.3 Acanthosepion pharaonis | reverse complement strand
CCTTCTTTATATTAGGCGAATTCGGGCTAGAATGAAAGAAACAGCTCCATGTGAGGAAAGTGATGGAATAGGGGAAGGAGTTAATAAATATCTTTATCACCGTAACATATCTGACTACAATTTCGGCCTCAAAATGTCAGTCTGATTAAGAGAAAAGAATTTTACTAAGCAGAAATTGCATTGATCTGACAATACTCTAGGGTCAACCTAGGGCTGATTATCAAAAAAATCATTACTAGCCTAATGCTATATACAAACTCACAGAAAACAATGGATCTACTTACAGTCGGCTAATTTCAAATCTAGCTGACATTAACGACTTTCTGGTCCAAATATCTGATAAGAATCATTATTATGACTTCTTTCTCGTATTCCAATACAATTTCCTCACACACGAGTTGCTCTCATTCCGGCCTGAAGAAGCCTACTATAAAAAGGCTAAATGCGTAGTTGAATAGCTTTTCCACTTTGTCTCAATAAGTACACACATCTATCTAAATAAATTACGAATTAATTTTTTACGCACATTGACCGATCACTACTGTAATTTCATGCTTTCCCACAATCGCCTGAGAGTCATGGTTGGTCACTGTGCACCGGAGATTTAATTTGCAATTAAGTGAATCTCTGCTATTTTTATATCGCATGGAGTACTTTTCCTTTTTGGTGGGCATCCACAGCAGACTCATTTTAATAGCTGCCTGTTTTTATTAATATTATATAGATAGATAGATAGATACTTGTAGTGCTACCTAAAGGTTTGCAAAATATTAACAGTGCAAACAATATAATGCAGACAAAAGCAAGAAATACTGGCAAATTTTGTTGATACGGCCATAGTACACTACTTGAAGGAGACGGTAAAAACTATGAATATATATTTATATATATATATATATATATATATATATATATATAGTGATTTTCCAAGCGTAGCTTAGATGTGGCACAAGACCGAAAGTAAGGGCACCCAGTGAGGATCGAACTCACTACTCAGTCGTAATTGTTCTAGCCAGACAAGCTTGTTGCTAACCATTACACCTCCTCGAATTACCCAATATAGCGATTTTCCAAGCGTAGCTCGGATGTGGCACAAGGCCGAAAGTATGGGGCACCCAGTGAAGATTGAACTCACTACTCAGTCAACATCAAATACTACTAAAATCCTCCCCCAATGTTGCAACTTGCTATATTTATAAGTAAGAGAAGTTCATTGTGACAGTAGTTAGGAAGAGAAGGATGCATGCTGAGTCCTACTCTATAACAATTGGACTTAATATAAAGTTAATGGTTAGTTTCGAATTGTTCTTCTGTACACCATTGGATGATAGAGGGGAAAACTACCTCTCTTCTCAGCAATTTATTTGGAAAACAGCAAACCAACTGTAAAATTGAATCAGACAAAAATACGTTTTAGTCGCAGTATCTCATTACAAAGATTTGAGAACATTTAAATTGATATTTTTTTTATATTTTGAAAATATTATTAAAGTTTTATAACTCTTTTTTACAGATATTTTATTATCTGGAAATTATATTTTGCTAAGCAGATTTAACATATATTTTAAACAAATCTTTTGCCGATTAGACGAACCGCAGATTGGTGTATCAGTAGGTGGCGATTTCGTGAATAGTTAGTTCCATTTGCGTATGTGTATCTACCACATTAACAGTTTCAATTTCACGTGGAATAACATTTTAAATAAATATTCCTTCAATCAATATGCGTTTAGATTTTGTCCAAAATCGCAATGTTGTATGAGCCAAAACACTTCCATTGTCTGTTAAAACTTTTCGTACATATTTATTATACATGAACATGTCTCATCTTGATATTTCCAATTCGTAGGTCGCATCAGATTTTTTTTGTTGCTGACAACCATACATTGTCGTTTTATGACTGATGTTTAGTGCTTTCTTCTTGCTTTCCTTTACAGGTATGTCTGCAGTTTTGTCTCTATGTCCTTCTCCATGGCCGTCTTACCTGTGTTAAGATTATACCCAGCGATAATAAGTCCTGGTAGGATCTTCGATTCCCTCAAGACAGCCTTGATGGAATACGTTGAATACTTACGCACCTTTCCATTTTTATATATCTACTCAATTCATTTTCTGTGCGTATTGCTCTCTGTAATCTAAATGATTTTACATTAAAAAATACACGTTTTAGAGTTGTTCTTCTTCCTTGTGTCGCGCTCCTCAGAACATAGGTGATCATGGCTCTCCACACCTATCTCTCTTTTGTAGCTCTTAATAAACTTTGTCTTTCTGTTGTTTCACCTAAGCTCTACCCTGCCATCCGTTTTGTTAAGCTCATGTTATGCGCTGTTTTCCTCTGTCCCTCCTTCCCTCAATCTGCTCCGCGAGTTTAAGATTTTCCAAGCCTTCTTTCCTCATTATGTGCCCTTGAAATCTCATCTGCCTCTTCTTGATGTTAAGTTAGCTTTCTTTTCGTTTCTATTTTATCCAAAACTTCGTCGTTGCTCACATATCCTGTCTATGGTTGGGCACCTCGAAGTGGTGTAATGTTTAGAAAGCTTGCCTTGCTAGGCCAATTACGACTGAGTAGTGAGTTCGATCTTCACTGGGTGCCCCATACTTTCGGCCTTGTGCCACATCTAAGCCGGGCTTAGAAAATCCTTATAAAACTTGGGCACCTCGAGGCGGTGTAATGGTTAGCAAGCTTGTCTCGCTAGAACAATTACCACTGCGAAGTGAGTTCGATTCTCACTGGGTGCCCCCCTACTTTCGGCCTTGTGCCACATCTAAGCTACGCTTGGAAAATCACTATCCTGTCTATAGTATCCTCCTCCTGTTGAACAACATTTCTCTTGCTTTGTGTCTCCTCTTCATCTTCGAGGAGATCGTCCAGTACTCATTGCCATGCAAGGAGGGTAGATATCATGTAGCAGTTTCGTACTCTTTTTTTTTCCTCATTTCTAGCGAAATCTTTCTATTTCTGAGTACTCCGCTTAGCTTTTGGAATGCTTCCTTAGCTTCGGATTTCAGTGTCACAATTTCCGTCCTCTGCTGCCGCTAATAAGCAGAAATGAGTTGATCTTGATCCGTTTGTTTTTATTTGTTTTTTTTTTTCTCGTTTCATATAGAATAGATTTGTACACTTTGTTCACCTCTACTTTCACAACGAAATACCCCCCCACACACACACACAAACAATCGATGGAGAAATCAATTTATTTAAATATATCTTCCACAACGTTCTTCTATTGTTCCACATTGATAACATTCCAGAAACATACTCGTTCAAGATTTCGGTTAAATATTTTTTTTTTTTTTTTTTTAACTCCGAAGAAAAATTTCAGAAACCACTGTAATATTTTCCCGCTATTTAGCAGTTATATATTTAAATCAAAAGTCGATATTTTCCCCAGTTTTATCTAAATGTTTCAATTTCAACTCCTACGTACCAGAAAGCTGGGGGGGGTGCTACGAGTGACATTTTCTCAAAAATGGAAATAAAAAAATGAATTTCTCTTAATTTCAAGGCTGGGGAATCAGCATTATTTATATTATTTAATATTGAACTACTATCCTCATGTATGTTGTTATTATCACAACGTTTCAGCCGTTGTATTCTACGACCTTCTTCGGGTGTTTTTCGTTCCGGGTAACCTTCGGGAAATTTCCAACTTAATTTTTTTATTTAATCTATGAGGATACATTGTTTTCGTTTGAAATACTGAATTAAAAGGCTAATATTAAAAATCGATTTGTAAATTCCAAAAACTAAATGCGCAAAAATAGGTTTCATTTAATTTTTATTAGAATCTTTTGAAACGAAGGGTGATACTTCTGACTTCTCTTCAACTGTGTTTTTTTTTTTTTTCGATTCCAAAGGAGGAATAAGATAATTACTGTATTTTCGCATTCTTGGCTGGGGGTTTTGACAAGTAATGGATCGTTTCTTGGCGGAAGACAGATTCGATCAAGCTTTGACTAGCTTGGACTGGCTTCGGCCTGGACCTGTTAGGACAAGTTATGACCAGCTTTGACAAGCTCTGACCAAATTTTGACCAGTGGCCTATGAGTGGAAACACTCGGGTCTCCCACGTTAATCGACCTTGTGTCATATCTTGATTTAGTGGGAATCAAGTAAATACCATTTATATCACAGTTATTATAGAATTTTTTTTTTTCATTTACATTATTCTGACTGTTATCCTCATCCTCATTTTCATTGTCATATTCGCAACGTTTCAGCCAGAGGGCACAGTGGTCGGAATTTGGGTATAAAAACAATAAAGATGTGGACAATCTCTAGACTATGCTGTCTGTACGTGGAACCAGGGGGAGCAATAACTGAGCAGTACTAAAAAATCTTAACCAGACGAGATATCCCTAGATGGAGGGTGGAACTAGAACAGTCTACCCCGTAGATTAAATAAAGGGTTCATTTCGGAATTCCTTTTAGCTATCCGCATCGATATACATCTGTGGAAGTCCGTATGGTACAACAGCACAAACGTTGAGATAAAAAAACAATAAAGATGAGGACAATAGTCCGAATATAAATAATATAAACTATTTGACTCATTGTGAAAATATGTCTTGCTATTTGCTAAATATTAGGGAAAACCTTTATGTAGATTGTTTAAATATCCCACTGTGATTATAGAGGATTAAAGAAATAGTCTGGATCCTAATCAGTGCCCTCAAATAATTAATTGTTGTTCTACTGCAGGCCCAGTTTGAAATCAATGCTGGAAATGACCAAATACAGAGTGTTAACCTTGGCTTAATTTTTGGCGATGGCACAGGCTTTCTTCACACTCAAATCAACCAAAGCTTTTACGTTGAATACGACCAGTTTAAAACCATCCGGTCTTCCCCACCTGTGAATTTCAAACTTGACCAAGGCGGAACTGTGTGGGCCTCTAGTGATCTTCGATTAATTGGCACAGAAGATCCCGTATTACACTACGCTGGTCACTTGGTGGGGGTCTATAATTTGACCGTGGCTCAACAGAGAAAGATTATTCTGGAAAAGTCTGCGACAAATGGAAGAATTATTGGCGGAAAACACATGAAATTCAAACCAGGTGAGACATTTTTTTTTTTTTTTTGAAACTTTTATCTTTCTAATTTTTATTAAAAGAAAATGCTCACTTTTATTTTTGTCCACTGATCTACACTCGGATTTATATTACATTTCATTCAATATTTTATTTTATTTAAATCAACTGATATTGGATGTATTTCTTTTTTAATTTTTTTTTGATCACGTATTCGAAATTACATCCGAGGGATGTGATGTTTACAGCATTCTGGTTTAAAGGTTTTTTTTTTTTTATTTATTTGATACCATATCCCTTCATCTGTTTTTTTCTTATGAGTTGAGCAGTATTTTACTAATAAATACTAAACAAAGAATTATAATGACATGTCCTTTCAGGCCTTAGGCAATCATGGCTCTCCACAACTATCATATGATATGCCATTTTTCTTACGGATTAAGCGGTGCAAGTTTGTCTAGCTCGACCAATTACCACAGAGTCGTGAGTTTGATTCGCACTGGGTGCTCCATACTTTCAACCCGGTGTACATCTAAGCTACGCTTAGTAAATCGCTATACGTTGATCCAAATTTCTTTAAGTAAAAATGTTTTCGATGTAAATCTTACAATACGGGGGAAAAATGTGAATGAAAGGGAGTCAGCAGGTTTCGAAATAGAAAATTAAAAATGTTTATTGACTTCTTGACGTGAAGATAATCTAAACGAGTAAGAGCCGTCAAAATTTCTACGATTTTCCAATCTAGATTTTCTCCTTTTTGCATCCTTAAATATTTGAGCTATATATATTAATATATATTAATGGACAAAGTCCGACAATTTATGACGTCATTTGTTTACATTTGATACGCCAGAGCAGTTATGAATGTACGAGATTCATGGAAGATTGAAGTTTATAAGCAGTAAACTCGAACGCTCCTTTGTGGCCGAGTCGGTTAAGGCACGTCAGCGTAAATGACGGTTCCGTATAGGATGCAGGTTCGAATCCTGTCAAAGGACGAATATTTTCTATGAAAATTTCTCGGACATTCAGGCTGGTAAATGTTATTTAATACTGTTTATTATAAACAGAGCATTTACTTAAATACTTGTATCTATAAAAAAAAGAACGTTAAACATAAAAATGTCTTATATATATATGTGTGTGTGTGTGTGTGTGTTTGGCTGCGAGTATACCTTTCTACAAGATCAATCCCTGTTGTAGACGTCTACTCAGCCACATTTGTTTAACACCTACAGTGTCTACCTGTGGTTTATATTGCAATCATGCTGAGCGACGGATCTTAGTTAGTTTCTGGGAAATAGCGCATTACCTGTCGTAATCATCAATCTGAACTTGGCTAGTACGATCAAACCCTCGGTCACGATGACTTGCGACTTCGGGGTAGCAGAAACATCGGCGTCTCCCAAATGGTTCTGTCTACCTGATTTCATTCACAGGGCGCGTGGTGAGAACGTGCACTGTCCTACCATGAGACCCGGGTTCGAATCTCACCGTGATCAATTCATCTGGAAACAGGAGATATGATGGTATCGGCTTTTCATCACAGCGTTCGGTATCTTTGAAAAGTGCCTGAAAACCATATGTGTGATATATGCGGTTGCATGAATAGTAGTTTGTAACACACACACACGCGCACACACACACGTATATATATTAACACGCATTTTATTCATATATATATATATATATGTATGAAAAAAAATATACAGAAAAAACAAACAAAAATCTTAATATGCAATTAATTATGCTGTATTAATGTTAATATAAAGTCAACGTCAGACGTTTCGGTCTATTTTAGACCATCTTCAGGACATTTTCATTAAACATAATTAACATTAACGTGACGACGACGTGATCATATTTAAACGGAACGCTGATCTTATATAAAAATTTCAGTTATCTGTTTGGATTAGTTGTGCTCTTATGTCCATCGTCTTTTCATGTTGAATTTTATATGTTCTAATGTTAATTATGTTTAATGAAAATCTCCTGAAGATGGTCTAAAATAGACCGAAACGTCCGACGTTGACTTTATATTAACATTAATACAGCATAATTGCATATTAAGATTTTTGTTTATTTTTTTTCTGTATATTTTTCTTCATACTGTCGGATCTATATCCATATATTTGCTTATATATATATATATATATATATATATATATATATATATATATATATACTAAAATGAATATGTGAGGTTAGGTGTTGTTTACTTATAAGATTTATGCTTTTTCTTATCTGTAATGTATTTTAGGGAAAAGTTTCCCTTCACAAAAGAACGATAAATCTAACTTGCGAGGTATTACCATGAACAGTTAAGGATCAAACTATGGACGGTAAAGCAATTTCCCAAAATCGCTTCCCCCGTCGAGTGAGAAACCATTATGTTTTAGATATTTTTTTTTTCGAAAGGAAATATCAGGACAACATGGAGTTACTGACAGTTGATATATTGACTCATATGCACGTAAAATGAATGGACAACAGCTCTTGTGATAAAAATAAATCCCGAATATTCTATTTTATATTTTTATATCCTATACCCACAGATGAGCATTAAAATGTGCATTAATGCCTGCTTCTATTTAGAGATAGAGCCACCACAACCTCTTATTTAATTAAATCCATGCACTACATCTAATTCAAATAATACGCTGTGACAAAAGAAAAAAATATGCTGGCCCTATTTGTAGCTGTAAATAAAAGCAATAGTAACATTAGCCGTTTCCTCGTAAGGAAACATTTAGCATTCATCAAGTGAGCAGATAGTGCTACTCGAGTTAGGCTTTTCTTCGCCCCCTTTTTATCAGTATTTGATATCTGTTCTTCTAATCTCTAATGATAATCGCAATATTATCCGTTTTTTATAAGGAAACGTTTGGCATTCATTAACCGAGTAGCCAGTACTACTTGAGTTACGCTTTTCTTTACTCTCTTGCCATTAGCATAGGACAAAAGCGTGGTATATATTCTCGTCCCTAATGGTGATATTAAACGTTTTGTTATGTATATAACTAAATGCGAATGTCAGTGTGTCAAACTTTTTTTTAACTTTACTCCCAGAGGTCGTAACCCAATATATCATACCATTTTGGAATCGGGCCGACTTCGTAAGCAAATTAAAAATATTCGGGACTGGATCCGGAACCGAAATCCTGAAATTTTGGTTTCCCAAGTTTCCATTAACGATTGTTTTCGGCGATTTTTTACTTGATTTTGTGCGACGAATCTTTTGTGCGATGACAATTTTTATAACTTGGAAAAATTTAGGAATAACTGAAATTAACTGCGAAATCCAACGAAAGTCACCGATGAAATAAAAATAATTGTTCGTACGGAAAGTAAGGACCTACATACATTAAATTGTTTTAAAATTAAGCGGCGGCAGAAGAAATATCGTTGAACTTTTAAAAGGTAAGCTTAAATATTAATGCAATACTAAAATGCAGCGATCAATTTTGAGTTCTTTTGTAGTTTATTGTTGTCCATCACATACGACAGCAGTATGCCTCGCAAAAAGAAATCTTCGCCAACAGAGGACAAGATTACAATCAAAAGAGCCAAGGCAGCAGCGAAGAAAAGAAAGCCCCATGCAAATGAAAACCCACATCAAACAGCAACAAGAGGAGCTTACAATCCTGAGAATATGCAAAGATTTAGGGACTCTCAAACTCCTGAACAAGCTGAAGACTCAATCTAGAGCCCTTCGCGGGAGCTAACTTAATTCCCGCCCGATAGGGCGGCTTTTAAGCATGAAAGAAATATTCAGCAAACAGTGCTACTTTCAGTTGAAATTTATAATCTTTTCATTAAAACAATTTTTCAAGAAAATAGGTTACTCGAATCCAGTAGCTGTTATTTTTCTTTCCAGTATTGATGAGGGATTCCTTTTAAATCTTTTAATTAATGTGGAACGATTACATCTTAATTGTCATAATTTTTACTTTGAGTTACATATGCAATCCTTTTTAGTTGTTAATACTGTTTAAAATCCTCAAGTGATATGGTTTCTGTTATTTGGTATAATCCTTTGTTTGTGATTTTTGTAGCGTCAGTCAGTAAGGCTCGAAGAAGGATAGTCCTCGCTAAGACCTACAAGAGAAAGCTGTTGCATACATCTGAGAGTGTAGATATTTATGCATTTTTTTTTTTTTACGCCATTAATTGATTTATTTTTAATACGATATTTTATAATATACTATAATATAGTTTGAAATAATAAAAAAAATGTCTGTTAATAATAAATCTATTAATTCTTTAGAAATAGTTTTAACTTTTCGAATACAAAACTGAGCATATATGGGTTCACGAGAAAACAAACTCGGTGAAGGGATATGCTTTCTTTAAATAAGTTAGACAGCAGTAAAAAAAATGCCGTATCACACGGTAATTCATCTTACAACGAAGGACGCAGGTTCGATACCTGCCGGAGGAAACATTCTCTTTATCTAGATTTCTAGAAGGCACAAACGTAATATACACTGTTTAATAAATAAAATGGGGCGTCTATTTCAAATAAGAAGTCTTCACTATTATAACGTAATATGCCCATATAGTTATGAACTTGCTTTTTGGCAGTTTTTTTGCATATATTCTACAAGTGCTAGTGGTTGTGTTTGAAATCCAGATAAAGAGCAAAGATTTTGAATTCTAATGTTCTAGGCCCTCCCAGCTAAAGGATTAATGCAACAGAATCATTATACCATTTCTGTTTTAGATTAAACCTTGTTCCGTAATCGGCTATGGTTAGTAAAGAATATATAAAAGTTTGAATTTCTGGGATGACAAGTTATTATCTATACTTTTTATATTCGGTCTATTATCCTCATCTTTGTTGTGTTTCGGCAGTTGTACCCTCCGGTTTTCCTCGTATATAGATTTGGGTAACCTGCAGGGGATTCTGAACTGAACCCTTTATTTAATCTAAGGGAGTAGGCTATTCTCGTTCTACTGCTCATGTCTGGGAATATCGACTACTTATTTTTCGTATTGCTCATTTATAGCTCACCAGTTTGTACTAAGTGTAAGTACACACTGCCCGACACAGGGATTGAACTCACAACCACTGTGTCATCAAATTCCCGAACTAAGTCTTTAATCCGCTATGCCATTGTTCCGTAAGGCCTTCGTGGTTGTGAGTTCAGTCCTTGGGTTGAGGAGTTTGTATTTAGACTCAGTGGAATCTGCCGAAATAATAACTGAGCAGTACTATAAATAAGAACTAAACAATGTCCTTAGACATGGGCATTGGAACGAGAACAGTCTACCCACCCCCCGGTAGATTAAATAGATGGTTCGAAATTCCTTGTAGGTTATCTCGATCAATATACACCCGAGGACGGTTGGGGCCCTCCGACCGAAACGTTACGATGACAACAACAAAGATGAGGACAATAGTTCGAATATAAATTACGTAAATATGTAAGCGTGTTTTCACTTTCCTTCTCTCTATTACTTTTTAATTTTTTTCTGAGATGAAATGGCTTATTTTAATGATAGATTCCTGAGAAATTCAATTTTTAAAATCTTGTAACTTTCTTTGTAATCAGATAAAAACGCAAGCAAGATGAACGGAACTTGATAATTGAACTGCTTGACTCTCTCACATTTTCTGCAGAATGCAATATTTGTTAAATGCCGATTTGTCTAAATCAGCCGACGACATTTGTAATATTTTCTAAATTTATTAATCAAATATTTTTCGAGTCAATGTTTCTTTTGTAGGTTGTCGCATAAGTCAAAATATGGCCGTAAGCAATATCATGATCATTTTTTTTTGTCGAATTTCACACCGTCTGATTTATATTTAACTTAACATTTAATTAAGCATAGCAAAGCAGATATAATCAAATAAAACTTCAGTCAGTTCAACGGTTTTTGTTTTTGCGATGTCTGCTTCTGTTTCTCTCCTTTGATGTCGACTGTAGTTGCCTAACTTTCCGTTCAAGAAAAAATTCTTAAGACTTCTTACTCTTTTTACCTTTTTCGTTTGATGTCTTTTACAGCAACCAGATTTAATTTCTTTAGTCTTCCGTGACGATGGATTAAAAAAAAATCCTCTAGTTAAATCTCCGAATATCGATACTCTTATATGGTTTAGTTTTTTTATAGGATTTCTGAATTTCAGACACTAGTTTATTCGTTTCATTAAATGAATAAACTAGAATGTCGTACGACTAAAATTAACCATCGCGAAAACTTAGCGACTGTCTATGACAATGGCGGCTTCTAATTACTGTAATTCTTAGGATGTTCAAATGTTATTCTAGCTACAATAGTGATTTACTAGACGTAGCACAAGGCCGTAAATATGGCGCACCTAGTGAAGATCGATCTCCTTACTCAGTCGTAATTGATTTAGCGAGACGATCTTGCTAACCATTATAGCACTTCGCAATGTCCACTTAACTGCAATAAAGCAGGAATTAGTGAAATGGCGGAGTTTTGTGAGATGTGATGTTTACTAGGAATAGATTATATCTGTGCAAGGTGGGGAAAGTTCTCGTTTGGAACTTAAAACTAGAAAATTCTAAATTATCTGCCTGATCAAACGGCGATCGCTAATTCCGTCAAAAGGAACATATATAGCTTCCTAGAATATTACTAACCTTAATTAGCAAATTACTCGGATATTCTTGTAGCTAAAGATAAATAATCCAGTTAATAATAGATTCGAACTTAACCCATTAACTGCCAAATGTTTTTAATGCGCATTTTTGGCCCAGACAGGTGTCTTAGGAGTTTATTTATTTCTTGTGTTTAATTTCAGTAGTTGTCGTTTTTATAGAAACTAGAACATCAGATATATATGTGTATAAAACATCAAAAAATAATATTGATTAGAAATAATAATAAAAAAAAGACTTTTCAAAATAGTCATTATTTTTCTACTCGTGAAATGTAAGACTACGACAGTTTCTTCTTCCAGCTAATAATAAAACCTTTAAAGGCTAAGTGTTGTAAAATATACCTCTGCAAATGCAATGTATGTAAGCAATTCAATGTAAATACAAGGAATAACATGTAGTGAGTTTAATTTTAACAGATCCCCAAATGGGGCTCATGGCAGGTAATGGGTTAAGTAAAGGGTGCGATTCGTTTGCAATTGGTGGCTGCAACAAAGAGGTACACGATTTAATATAAATGTTATGTAATTCGTATAGCGGTTATAGTTGCTGATTAGTAAGACGGTAAGGAAAACACTGGAAAGGAAAAGCTGAGTGAAGGTTTAATCACATGAAAACATGAATTGCGAATACTGTAGTTCAAATATACGACTGTAAAGCCCACTACACCTTTGCGGTCCACTTTTTGCCTCTGATCAAGAGCAGACGTTCTACTCATACCGGATGGACGAGGCCATGTTTCAATAAGTGTAGAGAAGGTTAGTAAGTCTTTCGATACGACAATAACCGACAAACAAAATATTTTAACGAGACTTTTTTTTAACATGTAGTATCGAAATAAAAGGGTGTGCGATGTTTTAACGAAATTGTAATTGTCAAGCCGAGTTCAGATCTTAGGTCAGGCTTTTGCATTTACTTTCACACAAATGCCAGTGGAAAATGTATGAATCCGTCTCCTCAGCCCCTACCCAACTATGGGTTAAATAGCAGTTTAAGATAAGGAATATTCTCAGTGCCAAATCTGGAAGAAGACAACAGGAAACCAATCCTTATAATACGTGGCTATTAACAGAAATCTCTGGAAAGATGTGCTCGAATATGTCCTAAAAATGACATGGCAGTAAAAAAAAAAAAAAAGAATGGAAACCTCTTATTCTTATTAACTGAACGAAAAAGATTTAGAACAAAAATTAAAATATTTATATCCAGTCGCGAGTTTTTAACGATTCTTCGGTTCATGCATTCTTCGAATTTATTTCATTCTAGAATTGGTCCGGAAATTTTGAAACTTAATGTTTTGATTGTTCAAAATTTGGGTAACACAGTTTCACCTGTCAAGCCGTAAGGAAAGATGGATCTGTCTACTATTTGGCATTTCATTACTAAGACTACTTAACTGCCAACACCGACGCTTATTATAACAATAGGTTTGGTTTGGTTTATTTTGTTTAACGGGATATCAGCCTCAATGGGTTATTCAATGCCGACATTTTTAGGATAGATTCGTATGAATAGAATATGTATTCTTTGGTTTATTTTTTTAAATGGCATATCAACCCCAATGGGTTATTTAATGCCGACAAAAATTTTTATTGCTGGTAATATTTTGTTTTGTCAAAAATCTTTCTGGTAATATTTCCTTCAAAATTGTATTGCTGGTAATATTTTTTTCAAAAAAGTATTGCTAGTAATAGTTAACTATTTGCCCATAGCTGGAATCCTAACAGGTGCTACCACCCCAGATCAGGGTGGACCTGGAAACACCAGCAATTAAGAGGTGATTCCACGCTCCTCAAAACCTCCTGATCAGAGGCCTTGCTGCTGGACGTAGTTTAACGACTTACCCAGTTATACCAATAGGCAGTGTTACTATGTTATTTGCCTTCTATGAAGAGATGTCTGAAGAGAACGGTTGCATTATATTTGCTGAAGCGTGTGCCATGGGTTTTGATTGATTTTGTTTGTTTTTTTTTTATTTTTTTTTTATCAATCTTATCAATATATTGCAGGTTAAGATAATAATGATATAGTAATCTAAATAATTTACTGATACAAATCCTCCTAATTAACCCATATCTGGGGGTGGAACAAGATAGCGATTCATACTTTTCCCAAATGAATTTGCGCATTAACGAATGCAGCTGTTCAGACCAGAATTGAAACTCTGCTCCCTGAATTACAATACCGAGCCGTTATAATGACACCTGTTATTCCCAAGTGGTCACCCATCGAGATACTGATCAGGCTTGATGTTGCTTAACTTCGATAGTCGTTCGATAACCGGTGTTTCACGTAATATGGATGTAAGCCTATATTTTCTGAAAAAAATATTATTTATTAGGATCCTTATTATTTTAATTATTTTAATCCGCTTAACTACAGACTGTCCCTCTTCGTAATTTTCAGATACTTTAAATAATAACAGCTAAAAGTGGGTAACAATTTACTTACCTATTATTCTAAATATGAAAATGACAGTTTAAATTTGACAAAAATTGTTTCAGGACTATTACTGAAGTGTATCCTCTTTGCATAGTAATTTCAGGAAGGCAGGAATTATAAATAAAATCTGAAATCGATTATTTCCGTAAAATTTTTACTTGTGGTTATTTAGCTTTCTACTGTATTTACTATATATATATATATATATATATATATATATATATATAATATGCTAGGCCAAAAGCCACGTTATGCTCCTACATTTTTATAAATATGGTTATATTTCGGTCCAAACAGTTATTTTCAGGTTTCATTTTAAAATCTAATATTTTGCATTTTACTTTAATTTTTTTAAATTCATTTATTTTTTATTCCATTTTTATTTATCATTATTTATATCGTTACGGTAAAGTAAGTTATTAGTCACTACATCTTATATAGTAAAGGTAAAAATCCGTTGTTATATAATGCAAGTGGATCCTATATATATATATATATATTATAGTAATATAAAAATAAGAAATTAATTCACAAAAAGAGCTCAATATACTTGATTACAGAGCAAATAATTAATAAACAAAAAATCTCAAATCACCTCATATGAGGAATAGCCTATTTCGGCAGACAAAAATATCGGCCGTTTATCTTACCAAACCCGGTGTGGACCAACTTTTGCTTTCCTTGCTGTCAATTTGTGCTGTGAGTGTTACATTCTCTTAGCCCTATTTCCACGTTGCGTCCCAAAAGTTTACTCTTTTGCTCATATGTACATTCTCAACATTTTTAGGTAGAATCACATATTTATTGTTTCACGTCTCTTCATTTTTAAAGAGTTTGTCCAGTATACACTGACATGAAGGTTCAAAACGTTTTTCTTTGTTTCTAAAGATTGTTTTATCTCTTTATACTTCGCTTAGTTTCTTGAAGGCATTTTCGATATTCCTCCGTTTCTTCAGATTTTTTGCGACATCTTTGATCATGTTTCTATACTGTAGTTGAATTTCTGTATCTGCTTGATTCCGGCGTCTCTTAATACGTAACATATCTTTGGTTTTCTCTTTTGCTGATAATTATGCTTTTTGTTCTATTACATTTAAAACTTTGTTTTTTTTTCTTTCTGCTGCGTCTTGAGTTTATGCAGCTTTCTTACTATCTTTCTACCATTAACACTGTGTCATCCGAATATCTTACGTTGTTAAAATTATGTCCGCCGATTATAAATCCTGATAGGTTTGCTATTAAGTTCCTCTCACTCTATAGGTTAACCCAGTAATATCTACTGTACAAATTTGGAGACACTGGGCATAAGTGAATAGAAACCTCTGAATATTAACGGAATTTTTAATTTATCTATTTATAAATAATACCAAATTATTTTTAGAAGCCTAGAATTTAGACTAGATAATTTTTAGAAGCCTAGAATTTAGACTAGATAATTTTTAGAAGACTGTAATTAACCTGGGTTATATTTTTAGAAACCTATGATTAATATTGCATTTTTATTTTAAATTTCTATAATAAATAGTGGATTTTACTGTGAGCATTTATGAGCTAAATAGATTGTTTTAACTTAGAAACAAACCGTCTACTCAAACATATATAATAGCCTTATATTTTTTCAAATATTTTAGCATTCCATTTTAATCTCTATAAATATATTTCTGGCTGATTTGTAAGTTACTAAAATTGTTAAATGCTTAAACAAATTTCATGTTAAAAAAATTAATGTTAAAAATGAACATATTTTTGTTCAGTTATCTAATTTTACTTACAGCTCAAAATAGTGAAGGTATCTAGAAACTGACCCAGTTGCGGTTTGGTAAAGTACTATTTAATTCAGTAGGCAGAGAAAAGAAAATGTGTGGGGGAGGGAAGAAACATTGCCTGCATTCACTAAGTCTAAATACTGTCATCACTAAAGAAATGCTCTTTCTGGCTGCTGCAGTTAATAGTGTAGCTGACAATTATTTTTAAGGGAAGTGTATTTCGGCTCCAGAGGTTGACATTTGGGGTCAGATGTGAGTCATAATAGAGAAGTCGATTTTGATTGGCTGAGCTAGCATTGGATAGATAGGAGAAAAGGTTTCAGCGATTTGTTTCTTACCCATCAAGCGATGTAGAAGTGTTAACTTTCGTGTGCGAAACGGCTCCCCAGTGAAGGGTGGTGGTCAAACCCCACTGAATTTTTTGATAATTTAGATGTAGACATGATTAAGTTAAAATTCTGTGTTGGAGACTTTCATTGCCGAACCAAAACGATTGGCGATCGCCAACTAATAGAAAAAGCCGAGCTCAGATCATTCACTACTGTCAACATGTAACACCGCTAGAATTTGCAGTTCCAGTGTATATGTAATCATCAGTGATAGATTTTGATCTCATCCTTAAATTCCTACCTGTGAAAGTATGGCTTATATAGATGGCAATAATGAAATAAAATCTGTCTATATTTCTGAGATGAGGTATTATGTACACTATTTACATTATTCGGACTATTATCTTCATCTTTGTTGCCATATTTATCACAACGTTTCGGCCGTTGTACGCTCCGGCCTTCTTCAGGTGGTTGGAATGTCGAACTGAACCCTTTATTTCGCTCACTGGGGTAGATTGTTCTAGTTCCATGTACCATGTTTAAGGAATGTCAGTTATCTCCTGTTAATTCCACTCTCCAAGTTTTCCACCGCCTTAACCAGGTATTGAACTGACACTCTTTAGGTCCTGTCACTGGATCTAACTAACGCCTTTATCCACTGTGCCATGCGTCCTTTGAGGCGTTATTTAGATAAAAGCCGGAGCGTAAAACAGCCGAAACGTTGTGATAAATATGGCAACAAAGATGAGGGCAATAGTGCGGATAATGTAAATAGTGATATAAAATCATCTTTTGTTTACCTTTTCCACTCCTATATTTCAGGATTAGTATTTTTCCGTAAAGTTAATATGGAGACTATATCACGAATAACTGCATCGTCTCTTATTTCACGTCTTAAGAAATTAGATATTTACCAAGCTTAATTTATTTCGATTCCAGACAGAAAAAAACGCTATCTATAACAAAAGCGCATTTTAATAACTTTACAGTTTTCCTTTTTGCTCAAATTTCACCCTCATTTAAGCTTTTACACTATTTTTTTCTTTCTTTGGCTTCACCAATAGAATATTGTCATTCCGTTTTGAAAAACTCATTAATAAACGTCAGTGTTATATAATTTTATCTCTTATTTTTCAGGAATAATTGGCTTAAGCAAACTTCATCTTCAATCAGGAGCTCGAGTCGAACATGTCGACACTTTGGTATTCATTACATCTGAGTTGATTATGTTCTACAAAGCCCGAATCCAAGCAAGTCATATCATCTTGCAAACGGGGATTTTATGGCTTGAAGGAGATTCGCATCTTAGTACTGACGGGCGAGGTCCTGGTCCTGGAAAAGGACAAGGAGCAGGAACAGTATACAGCAATTCTTACGGTAGTGGCGCAAGCCATGGTGGCTATGGGGGTGGCTCATTGACAACAACAACAGCTGGTAAGATTGCAAATATTTTCAAACTTTTTCTTTCCTATAAAGATATTCTTTTTACATTTATTCAGGCAGCAGTGTCATATATATATATATATATATATATATATATTATAAAAAGAACAATAAGATATATAATCCAGTGTTCTTATTGATATTATTTTTACAAAACACTGCTCAATGTAAATTTACACATATATAGGTAAGTGTGTGTTGGGTTCTATCTGTCGGAATAATTGCTAAGTGCATTCTCTCTCCAAATTTACAAATTCTACAGAAGCATGCTTGGATTTCTACTTAACCAATAAAATGGATAATTTTCAGTCTCATTCCCCCTATTTTTGCTCTTTCTCGTCTTGAATTCAGAACGCAACAATCCTCTTATGATACAATTAACATCTTTTTAATTTCATCTTTAGCAAGACGATAATTTATATATCGCATTATATATATATATATATATATATATATATATATATATATATATATATATATATATACCCAAGTATAGGATTGGTGTATACAGAATAAATTCCAATAACCAAAAAATACTATTCTTAAGAGTGCTCAATAGAAAGTAGAGCAAATATAATTATTTATTCGAAAATCAACATCATCACTTGATAAGACACCAGAAGTGTTGAAACAAAATGGCTATTCTTGTAGTGATTTTATAACATATTTATGTTATAATTTTCTTATATATTACACACACAAAGGACCCGATGGGTAAATTGCCGCCTAAATAACGCAAAAATAAATAATAATACTGCCATGACATTTTAACGGATATATTTACCCAAATTACACAAAATTGTCTTGAAATACGAAAAATTAAATTAATCCAATAAAACCGCCTTGGCTTGAAAGCGAATTCAGATACCAATGAAACCATCATTTTCCCCAGTATCTTTAGCAATAATTAGCTGAATAAATACAAACAATTCCAAAAATTACGTCAGCATCGTTTTTTTTAAATCTCCGACCGGTGAAACAGTTATTTTACTTTACGTTTTTTTAATAATTTCTCCCCAACTAAGGTAAATAAAACTACTAAAATGAAAAGGGTTACTGAGTGTTAGATAATGATGAAAAAAAATAATGTTTATGATGGAGAACAATAAAAAAACAAATATTAAAAAGACAGAAGATAACGAATTTGTATTTTTGAAGATCAAAAGGAAGCAAGAATCCGGAAGAGGGTTACACAAACGAGAAGTGCGAGAAAAATCTGTTAGCATAGATCTTACGTACTGTATTTAATTTCATAATGTCTAGTTGTCTTAGAGGAAAGATCCCCAGAAAAATTACCAGGAAAGTATTTATAGAAAAGTCATAAAGAAGCGGTTGGTAAAATGATTGAAGGCGACACGCCAGATCAGGACCAATAACATTGCAGTTTCTTCATTTAATTTTCTCTAGAATCTCTAAATATATAGCAAGAGCATCAGACAAAATTTTGCAGCAATATTTAAAGCGTGGACAAATGCAGACTTATTCATAAGTAAGATATATTCTTGCGCGAATGTTGTCTAGCACAGCAGAGTGAACTAACTTCCCCAGCTGCAGACCCAACAATTGATTCAATATAATCTTTCCAATTCATGTCAAAAGAAAATGTTGGTCCGAGAGGGTGCAATGAGTCACTCTCCTGGATGTTAGAATCAATCATGCTGACTGTAGGTAAAAAAAAATAAAAATACCTATTCCAGACGATTAAAAGATTTAAATTAACAAGTCATTCCTTGTCCCAGTTAACTGATTGTAGGTAATTTTTTTTTTAGATCGGCTGCCAATTCAAGGTGAGAACTGACTACATCAGGAGGTTCATTTATGACAATCAAAAATAACGTATGCCTAAGCATAAAACCCCCGGGAAAACCTCCATTAATGCAAAAATGATCTAGAAGAGTGGCCGTTCAAGACAACTTTCATTTCACGTTTTGGTAATAAAAATTGAATAATTAAAACAATTCGTCCATTACCTATCAATACATCAGAATATATTTATTATAAATTAATGTTCTCCTTATTCCATGTGCTTGTTCCTTCAGAGTGTGGGCGATAACGATCCTCCATAATTTTTTGTTTGTTTGTTTTCTTTTTGTTTTTTTTTTTTTTTGTTTTTTAGCAATTAGTAAAATTTTGCTACCACTCCTAATTCTTGTCCTGCTAACCATTTACACGTTAGGTAGAATAGGCGATGCTTTCTTCTGTCCCTTTAATATGTCCTGTGAGTGTGAAATTTTCTATGCCGTCTTTCCTTTTTATGCGTCCTAGAAATTTCAAATATCTCTTTAATGCTAAGTATAATAGTCCTTTTAATTTCTGATTTCGCTAACACTTCGTCGTTTCACTTGTTCAGTCCCTGATACGATTAGCATCCTTTTGTAGAACCACATTTGTGTCGTTTCAAGTCTCTTTTTCATTCGCTGCTATATAGAAGGACCGATATTACATAACACTTCAGTACTCTTTTATTTAAAACAAAATCACCCATGTAAATTGCTTTTGATGGGATGAGGTCCGTTCTATGATAATCAAATCTAGCCTATAAAGGAACCCTTGTTACAATTTTAGTTATTTGTTTATTATAAGCTAATATTTGTTTTGCTTGTGCTGATTGATCTGAACGAAAAGCGGTCTTAAAACGTCATTATATAATAACTACAGTTAATTTTATTTTTTTAACCTGTATCTAGATAAAAATATAGATAAATTCTATGGATATAAAATTGACTGTAGTTAGGATCCTTACATTATTTTAATCCGCTTAACTTCAGACTGTCCATCTTCGTAATTTACAGATATTTTAAATAATAACAGCTAAAAGTGGGTAAAAATTTAGTTACCTATTATTCTAAACGTGAAAATGACAGTTTAAATTCGACAAAAATTGTTTCAGGACTGTTACTGGAGTATATCTTATTTGAAAAATGACGTTTTAAGAGAGCATTTCGTTTAGATTAATCAGCACAAGCAAAACAAATATAAGCTTATAATAAACACGTAATTGAAATTGAAACAAAGGTTCATTTTTAGGCTAGGTTTGATTAACATAGAACGGACATCATCTACAAATTTTCTACAGAAGGATGCTAAGGATATCATAGACCGAGCATGTGAGCAATGATGAGGTCTTAGATAGGTTACAAACAAGGAGAAGGCTTATACTTAACATCAGGAAGAAGCAGCTGAAGTTTCTGGAACGCATAATGAGGAAGGAGGGCCTGGGGAATCTGATACTCACGGGTCGAATAGAAGTAAAGGGAGACAAGGGAAAGCAGCGCGTGATATACTTGACGAGCTTGAGCAGGTGGGTGACAGAACGTGGTACGGGAGAGGAAGTAGAGTGGAGCTTGCTGAGAGCTGCAAAGGATAGAAAGAGGTGGAGAGCCATGATCACCTACGTCCTGAAAGGACATGGTACATAAAAACAAAAGATACAAGTTAAAAATCAGTGATTCTGTAAATTTTAATTTATTTTTTCTTCTTTCAGGTAAACCGTACGGAAACTATAAAATGCCCCTGCTTCCTGGTAGTGGAGGCGGTGGTGGTTATGGCGGTTTTGGTGGAGGAACAATTATTTTGAATATTAGCAAAACTCTACACTGTGATGGTATTATCTCTAGCCAAGGTGGAAATTCCACTGGTTTTCATAGCGGCGGAGGTAGTGGCGGTAGTATCTACACGCAGACGAGTAACTTTTCAGGACACGGACTCTTGTCTGTCGAAGGGGGCAGTGCTAAGAAATCAGGTAGTGGAGCTTCCGGTGGCCGGATAGGAGTCAATGTGACGGAAAGATGGGAGTTCAGTGGAAGTTATCGAGCATACGGAGGTTACGGTTCGGGAAATAAAGCCGAAAATGGCGCGGCCGGCACAGTTTATCATATTGGACACTTAGAAGGATCCCAAAGGAACAACAGTAGCAATTACATTTTCTCGCCTTATTCAACAAGACTTTATCTCGATAACGACAACAGAAACCACAATTTGCCAACTATGATTTCTGGTATGTCAAAATATTACGAGTTTGATGAACTGGTCGTATGGAACCATGTGCTTCTGTGGATTGATGGACACGATAAAATTCTGATTGTGCATAAATTCCGAGGTGACAAAACCGGCTTGTTGCATGTCCGTGATCAGCAGAGAATCTTTGTCGAATATGTTTCCTCTCAACCTGGATACACCGTAGCTCCAGTTAGTTACCAAATTGATGCAGGAACGGAAATCATATACCCCTCAACAGTAATACTTTTGGGAACCCGTACAACAGTGGCAGGACTCATGACTGGAATTCAAAACTTAACATTGGCTGAAGGCGCCACAGCACGTTTTCAGTCTACAGCCCAAACAGCCCTTCTCGAAAATAAAGTCTATATTCAAAAAACAAAACCAGGAAACGTCAGTATCACAAGATTGACCATTCAAAGAGGGTCGGTTGCGGAATTTAATGAAACCAAAAACAATTTATCTCTTACAATTAGCAACTTTGTAATCAAATACAATGGCAAAGCTTTTGTAAATTCGGCAACGTTCTATACAGACGAGACTAGCATCGAAAGTGAGGGAATTCTTCAGGTCAGTTTCACGGAAAAGAGGGGCTTTGGCCGTGGTCAGACAATTGGAAACATCGGATATGGGGCAGCACACGGTGGTCATGGGGGCGCTCCCAAGCAACACACAGGAGGAAACCCTTACGATTCAGTGTATCAACCATTGCACCCCGGAAGTGTTGGCGGTAATGGTTTAGGCACAGGCGGCAGAGGTGGTGGATATCTTCATTGGATTAATGGCAAAAACTTTTGGTTGGATGGAGAGATAATGCTGCCTGGGGAATCCGGAACTGGTATGAATGGCGGTGGAGGAAGTGGTGGAGCTATCGTTTTAGAGACGCTTAACATGACCGGCGTGGGCACCATCAACTGCAAAGGAGGAAACGCTTCCATTACGGGTAGAGCAGGTGGAGGTGGTGGTGGACGAATAGCTATTTTGATGGGTTTCGCTAACAAGTTCAGTGGATTTCTAAAAGTGACCGGTGGTTTCGGATCCCGCGGGATACCTTCAGGAGCAGCGGGTACAGTGTACATGGAAGAGACGAATCGCGGTCCTATGTATGCAGATATCAAATACGACAAATCCTTAAACAAGACTTTCAGCATCGCTACCCACAAGAGACTTGAAGTAAATAACGACAACATTGATTCTCACCTTTATGCAAATCACGCTATCCCTTGGCTATATACAGTAATTAAAGAAGGAGCCCAAGATGTGTATGAATTTGACGAACTTGTAATGTCGGGTCATTCAAATCTTAAACTCGCTTACCCAGACAATAAGAATCATGTTAAGGTTTCCATTCACAAATTTCTTGGCGACAGGACCGGGTCGTTCCACTTGCAACGAAACCAAAAGCTTTTTGTCGAGGTTCAAGAATCGGTCAGTAACGAAACGTATGCCCAGTGTAGTTTCATAATTGACCCCAGTTCAGAAGCTGTCTTTCCAGAGACAGTAAATCTTTTAGGGACAAGGACCTATCTCGCCGGACGTTTGACAAATGCCCAGCATTTTGTGATAAGAGCTTACGCAGACGTCCTCTTTCAATCAACAGCCCAGACGGCCTTGATCGAGAACGGAAACTATACCCTGATAACAGCGCTCGGAAATTTCTCTTTTGCCACGTTCAACGTCGCTCGTTATGGAATAGCGCAGTTCCAACAGATTAAGCATAGCCTGGGGATCACAGCAGCAGAATTCATTGTCAAATACCAGGGGATTCTTTTCATGAACCAGGCCGAAATCTTCAGCACCTATGCCCATGTTGAAAGCCAGGGAGTGTTTCATCTTGATGGTACTGGTTATCCAGGCCAGCAAGGACCCGGTGCGGGCGCACGGCTTAAAAATGGTGTCGGTACAGGAGCTGGTTACGGTGGTTATGGCGGCGGCCCCGGACCAAGATATGGAGGACCATCTTATGGATCTTATTTCATTCCAATTTTATTTGGAAGCGGTGGTGGTAACAGTTCCTTAGCTGCCGGTGGATCTGGTGGGGGAATTTTAATCTGGAACAGTGGTGAAGTACTGGAATTAAATGGTCGCTTATCGTCATCAGGAGCTGACGGACAGGGAGTAAACGCCGGTGGTGGAAGTGGGGGCAGTATCTTTATAACTGCGACAAATATGAGTGGACATGGCGTTATTGCAGTCGCCGGAGGGCGGGGTGTGAATTTGGGAAGCGGAGGCGCTGGTGGGCGAGTAGCTGTCCATTGTAGGTGGAGATATCAGTATGGCGGACGTTTTGAAAATTTTGGTGGATATGGTGGTACAGCAGAAGCTAGAATGCACGCTGGAGCAGCTGGTACTACCTATGTTGAAGAAAATTATCGAGAATTGGAATACAGACTGAAGAAATATGACAAAACCTTGAACACGACCTTCTTGGCTGTAGATCATACATATCTACATTCGGATAACAAACTTATTTACAGCCCGGCAGCCACTTTGCTGGTGGATGCTTCAAAAGTGTTTTACGAATTTAACGAACTCGAACTTACAGGCTCATCAAGATTACTGATATACCACCCAAATAATGCTACACAGGTAGAAATGGTTGTTCACAAGTTCATCGGTGATAAAACTGGGCAGCTGCATTTACGACGAGCACAGAAGGCCTATGTAGAAGTTGTTGAAGCGGTTCTAAATCGGACAGAAGCACCTTGCAGTTTTATCATTGACGAGAAAAGTGAAATCATTCTCCCTGAGTTGGTGTACATTCATGGAACTAATAGTAGCGTTTCAGGAACTGTGACTGGGGTTCAAGATTTGTACGTGGATAGCCAAGCTTGGATTGTCTTCTGGTCTTCAGCTAATACGGCTCAGCTCGAAAATGGTACTTACACGCAAGTTACAAAGCCTGGAAATTTCCGATTTAATACTGTAACCGTGAAGCGAGGTGGTTTCCTGGATTTCCTCAGAATTTTGGAACTCCTGTCCATCGAATGCAGCGAAATTCGAGTAAAGTATGAAGGGACTTTGTTAATGGATCACGCCGAAATCTACTCTACGTATTCTTGGATTGAAAGCCGCGGCGTTTTTCATCTCAATGGCGGAGGTCACGAGGCCGGTCGCGGACCAGGCGCGGGAATCACGATAAGTAACATTGGTTACGGAGCGAGCCATGGTGGAATGGGAGGAGGAGCAAATGTGAACAAAATTGCTGATGCTTACGGTTCAGTCTTTGCGGCCAGGCAAAAAGGAAGCGGTGGTGGGAGCAGTACAATGGGAGTCGGGGGAAGGGGTGGTGGTGCTCTCATTTGGAGCACTAGTCACTATATGGAACTGAATGGTGAACTCAATCTGAGAGGTATGGACGCTACAGGAAACAATGCCGGCGGTGGAAGCGGCGGCAGTTTGTGGATAAAAACTACTAATTTTACTGGTCATGGAATTATCTCTGTAAGAGGTGGTGACGGAAAAGGGAGGGGTGGTGGAGGTGCCGGTGGGCGTATCTCTATTCACTGTCGATGGCGATATAGCTATGGCGGGAAATATATCAATCGTGGTGGACTTAGCTACGGAAGTTTTAAACTGTCACACGCAGCGGCAGCGGGAACTAGCTTCATAGAAAACAACCTGCGCCCTCTTGAATATCGTATTTTGAAATACCTGAAAGGAACTAATGAGACTTACTTCCAGGTGGATTATAGATACGTCCACGCTGACAACCAAGGTTACTTCGTGCCAGGAGCTACGGTGATTATGGAAAACATGACTATGGATTATAAATTTGATGAAATGGAAATTGCTGGGTTCTCAAGGGTTTTGGTATATCATCCACAAAACCTGGGAAAAGTGACTTTGATTGTTCACAAATTAACTGGAGATCGCACAGGACAATTCCATTTGAGGCGAAACCAGATCGCCTACATTGAGTACGTCGAATCTGAAAGAAATATAACAGAAGCTCCATGCGGGTACGTCATCGATGATGATGCCGAAGTAGTTTTCCCAACTGAAGTGTATATGCAGGGAGTAAATACTACTTTAGCCGGCCTTCTCTCTGGGATCCATCACATTTACATCGAAGACGGCTGTGTTTTTACTACACTTCTGACATCCCAAACGGCACAGATCGAAAACGGTACCTACGTTGAATTTTCAGGCAAGGGTAACTTTTCACTGCCCACTATCAACGTGAGAAGCGATGGGGTTCTTGAGTTTAGAGAAATTCTCAAAGATTTGACTATTACTGCTGGATTTATGGAAATTAAATACAAAGGGACAGTTCTCATGAATAA
This sequence comes from Acanthosepion pharaonis, assembly GCA_903632075.3. Lineage (NCBI taxonomy): Eukaryota > Metazoa > Mollusca > Cephalopoda > Sepiida > Sepiidae > Acanthosepion > Acanthosepion pharaonis. The sequence goes on along the minus strand of CAHIKZ030000379.1, from coordinate 1,254,070 downwards.
TGGTTACATCGTGGCTGGGGATCTTGATCTTGAAACCAACGCATTAATTGACCTTAACGGAAGGGGTTGGCCAACTGGACAGGGACCAGGAGCCGGACAAGGAATTTCCGGTGCAAGTTATGGTGGCCAAGCTGGACGTAAGTATAATTCAGTTTTTAACACCAGTCTGATAACAATAAAAGGTGGACTAAAATTAATTTAATCATAATATACTTATACTACATATAATACAATAATACTTATATTTCTATGTATATATGCATTTGAGCGTTAATTTCCTTAGTTTAATCCTTTTGTATATACTATTCATTTATTTTATTTTCAAGAACAATGGTAATTATCTATACTGAAATTGGATGTGTGGGTGGTTTAATGGTTTGTAGGGCCGGTTGATTTTTTCCTTTTGATAAAATCAACATTGAACTCGATGAGAAAGCTGGATTTTTATGTGATAAGTACTGACACCAACATTCTGCTATACATCTCGTACCAAGTTTTGAGCATTTACTTTAAAGACCATCTGAAAAATGTACAGAAATAACTAATTTCCGCAAGTTTTTGCTTAAAAATCGATTTAAAAATGTTACCATTTTAAGAATAAATCCAAATACAGTTACTATCTTTTTTTATTATCGAAGGAAAATATATTCAAATCGGAATTATCAATCATCACAAGCGAAATATGCAAATTTTTACTGTATTCCGTAAAAACTATGTAAAAAAAGAAATGTATAAGATTACAAAAAGGCTAATCAATGAATAACATTTGTTACATCATAATTAATAAAACAAAAATTAGAAAATACTGTATATAACACTGCTGCGCACAAATTATGAGACAAAATGTTTTAAATTTGCATTGTTTATTGAAAATCACACTAAAACTACTGCACTGTATAACATATTTCATCATTATATACCTAAATTGTTCAGTGTAATTTCCCTTTGAGATAAATAAAGGTCTTATTTGATAGCACAATGATTTAGTAATAATGTGCTTGTGTCGTGCATCTTTTCCATATACAATTTCTGATGCCTCAGTAAATTGTACATTTTATAATGCTTTCACTGATCACCAGAATAAAATTCCAACAATTTGGAAACTAAACATGATCATTTCCTCAAAATAAGATAACAATTTTGAAAATAATATTTTGTGTCCTTATGTAAAACACAAACTTTCAAACGGAGTTCAATACCACGTTTTCAAAATCGACCTATCCTAATGGATCGAAAAGAGAAATCGGGAGAGACTAGTTAAAATTTCAATAGAGTTCGTAACCTTCATTTACGCATAAATATCCGTGAGAACGGTATGATTCCAGTTTATACTCCCCAATCTATGTGTTAAATAGCTGGGTTCTCTGGGTTGGCATTCACTCGAGAAAAAAAACAACTCTAAATTAAAAACCTGATGTAGATAAAACTGCTGGAACACAGAGCGTAGTAGCTTGTGTCTCCAAAAATATGCACAACGAAAAGCCCGATGATGAGGGGCATCCAGACGGATATCCAAGTTATACCAAAATGATACGATATCTGCAGACTTTAGCGTGACACCGCAAAAATAGCACTTTTTTGTCAGGGATTTCTGTTAAATTATTCTTATATTTTCCTAAATTGAAGAATAAAACTTCCAATCTGCATTTCAATGATAATAATATAGGATCTTTGTTCTCTCTCACCCCGATAATAGTAATGCGATTTTTATATGTTCTTGTTTATTACAAAGGATCATAATAAAATCATACCAACACTGAGTGAGGTAAAAGAAAATTGCCGTATGAAATAATGATTTTTGTGAAATAGATATCTATATTTTTAAAAGTTCATCTTTTTTTACAGAAATAAAATTTACCTAATAATTACAGAGATAATTAAGTTTGTATTTGCAAATATTTCTAATTTAAATTCTATAAACAGAAAGTGCTTAACGGGCGCTAAAAGTGAACTTCAAACGACTAAAGTTTAATTTTTAATGCTGATATTGAAAATAATTACATGTATTATTACGTACAGTTTAATATTTCAAGGCATAAGCAAGTATGGTTCGACAAAGATTTTTTTTTATTGTCCATGAATTGCCTTGATTTCTTGGAAATGATTAGTTTCTTTGAGAGCCCAATTCTATTGTTATATAATACGCAGTCAGTTTTACCAAAAGTATATTTTGGGGAATGTTTGTTACATTTTGGAAAATATAGAATACTAGAAATACCGTTGGGAATTTCACGGTCGTCCTATCGCATCGCTAAATATTTGAGGTTAACACCTTTAAGAAAATATTACAGTAACAATCATAAATATGAATACTGGCCATTATTTAAAAAGGTGGATACAAATGAAAAGATGAAATTAACAACTTTTCTATTTCACTGAACCAGACGTTAAATACACCTCTTTTATCTTCCATTTTTTTTTTTTTGCTTTTCTTGTCTGTCTGTTTGCTTTTCTTGTCTGTCTTTCTTGTCTGTCTTTCTTGTCTTTCATATTTCTTCTTTCATAGACTCGCTGAATCCAAGTAGCGTCTCAGATATGTCTTTTCCGTGCGATCAAAACGGAATAATCCATTATTTATGACAAACTAGCAAGGCGCATCGGTCGTGCTAACTAAGATGGTGACACACACATTTATAATACGATGATGTAAATATTTTATTCGAATGCAAACTCAAAATCTATATTGTTCTTTTTCTTTGTAGTTCCTAATCAGCGGGCATTACGCACCTCTTATGGTTCTGTATTCAATCCGATACACAAGGGCAGTGGCGGAGGAGGGCGAGGTGGTGGACATGGAGGAGGAATTATACGGTTGGAAATCGGACGCACTGTGTTCTTCGATGGGATTGTAACCAGTCGGGGAGGAAATGCAACCATTCAGTCTTCAGGAGGGGGCAGCGGTGGTTCCATTCTTCTGAAGGCATTCAACTTTTCCGGCCATGGGCGTCTTGATGCTAGCGGTGGAAATGGTCATACAAAAGCAGCGGGAGGAAGCGGCGGAAGAATTGCGGTCCATATAGAGTTTAAGAACACTTTCAGTGGTCAATACTTGTGCCATGGAGGGAGAGGAGGACATCTGACTGACCCGAAGTTATCAGATGGAGGCCCCGGCACTGTGTACAAGTACGAGTCGAACAGGGGACCCCAATATCGAGAACTCAAATATGATCCCCGATTAAACGCAACAGTTATCAAGCCTGAACATAGCAAGTTGCTCATTGAAAACAGTGACCTCCAAACAGATAATTTCGCTCTAGTAATGGAAAATGACACCGTCTATTACGAGTTTGATGAAGTCCAGGTAGAAGGACACAGTTATGTCCACTTTTACCAGCCTAAAAATGCCAAAAATGTGACTATCTTGATTCATGAGCTGACTGGGAACCGAAAAGGTTTTGTCAGAATTCAAAATAGGCAGCAAGCAGTCATACATTTTGTGCCGACCACTCATACCTATCTAAACAGTCCTGCAGGTTTACACGTGAACGAAGGGGGCGAAGTTGTTTTTCCGGACACCCTGGTCGTTCTAACTAAAATTATCATCGAGGGGCGAATGGTTGGAGTGCAGAATCTGGAAGTCATTGATGGAGGTATTCTCGAAATAAGACGCAAAGCGCACACTTACCCGACAGCTTCTATTGACCTTTGGTACACAGAGGATTCAGTCAGGGTGGGCTCACCAGGGCTAATTGATATTCCTCGAATAACAATAAGCAACGCCGGGAAAATATTACTACATCTTGAACTTTTACACAATATTACTGTTGTTAGCGGAATGCTGAGAGTCCAGTCTGGTGGAACATTGGCAAGTGAAACTTTGTATACGAACCTGAACGCTACGGCTGTTGTTGTCGAAAAATATGGTTCGATCGACGGTAGCGGCGGTGGCTACGGTGCAAACAAAGGACCCGGGGCCGGACAAATGAATAAAGCCTCAGGTGGCAGCCATGCTTCTTTAGGTAAGTACATATACGGAAAATATTGCATCGAGAAATATATCATAATAATATAGTTTTAAATGTATATTATATTTAAGGATGAAAGTTTTAAGTGGTAATATCAGGGAGAGAGCGTATGTAAAATTGGCCACTGAGGTTAATACGGAGAAGCAACTGTTTTGAACTTTTAAGGAGGATGGAAAATTCGGGCGCCAAATCTTGTGAAGTTTGTTACACTCATACTATGCAAAAGCTTTGCGGGTAATGAGGTCTTTTAAGAATCTATTGTGCGAGATTCAATATATTTAAAGTCCTCAACTCTTTGATGAATGTATTATTGAGTGACTTCAACTAGAATGGATCAGGGGAGGTTGTGATATATTCTTTCTTACGTTGGGTTATTTAATGCCGAAATTTAAATATTTTGAACAGAATATCATGGCTTGAACGATATATATTTTGAACGCAATTGTTTTCAACTACAGGATATATATATATATATATATATATATATGAGTTATACCCTTATAGTTTGCCGCACGTGTTAGCTCGTCCTTTTTTGGAACAGAACTATTCTGCCCTTTAGCCAAGTTCTTAATTCTTCTTGTTCCCAGGTCCACCCTGACTCGGGTTGGTAGCACCTGTTAGGATCCCAATTATGAGCATTGTGTAATTTTGAATCCCCAAACAAAAACAAAACACTATGAAAATATCAAAATACATATTTATAGTAAAAATGCCAGCAATTCATTTTTATATAAAAAGAAAACTTACGAATAATACATATTTATAGTAAAATGACCAACAAAACATTTAATTTGTAGTTGAAGACAATTGCGTTCAAAATATATATTCGTTCAAGCCATAAAATTGTGTTCAAAATATTTAAATTTTGTCATTAAATAACCCAAAGACGTTGATATGCCGCTAAACAAAATCAACCAACCAACTAACGTCTCCGCCTAAACTCTGAGATTTACTATTTTTTAATCAATAGAAGTAGATAGGTTCAAACTTCTCCCTGATTTTTTTAACAGGAGTAGAGGTTTATACCTTGTTTTTGTTTCAGATTTAGTATCCAGTTTTTTTTTGTTTTTTTGTTTTTTTCGAAAGTCTTTAATTTCTTTTTCACTCTCAGTATCTCCTTATATCATAATGGTATTAGCGATTTGCTAAAGGTGAATTGATTTTTAAAAAATTGCTCAGAACCAGTTCGCAATATTGTTCAAGTTGTTCAAAATATATTCATAGTTAAACCTATTTATTTCATCAACCAGTTTCTTTATGTATGTATGTATGCGTGAGTACAAAAGTTAATGGATTTTTGTTATCGGAAATTGTTAGCTCGTGAAGATGTAAGGAGTAACTCTCCTGTACGATAACATCGGTCATGCTGATGGAAGGCAAAAAAATATTATCTCAATCGATTAAAAGACGACAGTTCTGCTTTGGAGTCGTTGAAATTAACAAACTATTCCTTGCCCCCCACTTAAAAATACATTATATTTCGAGATAATTGATTCCTTTTTACTTTCCAGCCTGCTGGAAACCTCGTCTGTTGTCCCTGTTTTAAGAACTTTGGAGACTCTTCTGACCCTCTACCGTACTATCAAGTCTCCTACCACACTTCGGCAAAGTCTTCGAGGCTTTAATCAATGCTGAAGTGGTTAAGCACCTTACATCCAATGATCTACGCTCTGACAAACAATATGGTTTCCACTTTGCCCGGTCTACTGCTGATGTGCTTACGGTCATAACTGAATTTATATACCAAGCTCTTGATAATAACGGCGAATCTCGAGCTGTGGCTCTAGATATCTCTAAATCATTTGATGGGTTTGGCATGCCAGCCTTCTGCGTAAGCCTCGGGACGATTATTTGAATTAATCCAATTATTCCTGTCAAACCGTGAAATGAAGGTCGTCTTAAACGGGTTCTCCTCCAGTTCCTTTTATACGTACGTTGGTGTTCCCCAAGGCTCTATCCTGGGTCCTACACTGTTTCTGATCTTCATCAACGATCTTCTTGATGCTATCAGTTCTCAAGTAGACATCTACGCAGACGACACTACCATTTACTCCTGTCTTAATAGTAAATCCGGCATGGCTGACAAAGCTAACCTGGCCGTTGGTCTCTAAAAGGATCTCCAAGCTGTGGTTGACTAGGACAGGAAATGGCTTTTAAACTTGAATGTCTCTAAAACAAAACTGCTCTCATTTACCCACCATAGAGAAACCTCCCTGTCTCCTATCAGCGTGATGATACTCAACTCCAGAGAGCGTCTCACTGCGCCGCCTTGGTCTCAAGTTTTCCACTGGTTTGAGGTGGAACAACTAATTAGAATCAATAGCTTCATTTACCGCCAGAAAGTTTGGTTCTCTGTGTCTCACCAGAACATTTTTCTCGTCTAAGTCCCTCCCTTCAAATCTACAAATTTACCATTCATCCTTGCATTCACGCTGTCTATCTTGAGGTTCTCGACAAAATCCAAACACGGATATGCAATGTGATAGGCATGACATGGCATCTCGACTACAGTCACTTTCTTACAGACGTAATGTGGCTTCCCTCTGTCTTTTCTACAAATATTTTCATCGTAACTGCTCTGATGAGCTACTTTCACTGGTACCCCAACTGCATGAATTTAAACGTGCTACTAAGCTGGCATCTTGGCCCCACCATTTCACTATCGTAACAATTAAATGAAACCGTCTTTTCTACTCCAACACTTCTTCCCTCGCACTTCTCTACAGTGGAGCTTCCTTTCACGTACTTGCTTCCCTGATAGCTATAATCTTCAAATATTAAAATGTAATGTCAATCGACATCTTCTGATGCCTTGATCTTGATACCTGTCCTTCTCTTTGTCCTTTCCACAAACACCCCTTTTTTACTCTGACTCTCTGTAACCCCTTGCATGCTAGTGGGACTCCCGCCTTGCTTGGGGTGAAATGCTTAAAAAAAATAAAAAGATCAGCTGCCAATTCGGCCTTATTGATCCGATATTTCAATTTAAAAATGTGTAACCACTGAAAACAATGTTTACTGTAATAATAAACATGCACAATATTCAAAAGAAACAAAATGCTAATGTTTTCCCCTGATATAACGTGGAAAGATTATCTTGAATCAATTATGTTGGTTCAGAGTGATTTGCTAGACAACTTTTTTTGTCACTTTATTTTACATATTTATAAGTTTACCATTTCGTCTATGCATTGAGTATTGCTTCTACATCTAGTCTGGTGTTTCTGCTATATAGTTTCTTGATAGCATCAAAAAGTGAACCTGCAATATAATTGGTCCTAACCTGGTATCTCGGCTTCAGTTATTTTCCCACCACTGTAACGATGTTTCCCTGTACTTTTTCTATAAATACTTTCATGGTAATTGTTCTGAACTTTTCTCGATGGTATATGAAATTTATAAATTTAATCAGTACATGAGACGGCAAGTTGAAATGGCTAGATGTAACCGTAAGATCTATACTAACAGTATTTTTCCTATCATGCGTCTTGCTTGTGGAACTCTCCTCTGACTTTTTGTTACCCAATCAACTTTGATATTCAAAAATTTAAATTCAATGTTAATCGTTACCTTCTGTCTTATTTTTTGTTTTTTATTGTTTCTTTTCTTATTATTTTTCTCATTCTCTAACAGTCAGTAATCCAATGTGTCTTAGTGGCGATATTGCGTTGCTTGGGATGAAATGATTAAAAAAAATATGCATAATATTTTGTTTTTCGGTACTCTGAAAGGGCAATTTGATTTCGAACAAGAACTGGTGACATTAAACTTGGTAAAAAGGTAACATTTGGAAACCTTCCTATAATATTTACCAGAAAAATAATTCTCTAACACAAGCTGCTATTTTGTATGTTTTTTTATTCTTCACCTTGTCACTTGATTTTTTTTCTATCAACAGGTGGAGCTGCAACAAGACAATTATTCTTTTACGGTGATATTATCAACCCTACGGAACCTGGGAGTGGAGGAGGAGGAAGCCGGGCTATGTCAGGAGGAAATTCTATAACTGTTTTCTCTCGGGTAAATTCTCTACTTTTTCTATGCTCTTTTTTTTTCTTTTCTGTTCTTTTTTAATTTCTTTCATTTTCTTCCATACTAAGTGGCTTTGTTTCTCTTTCCTCCTACTTTTCTTAGTTATAACAACCTCACTTTCGATCCTATTTGGGAACTTCAGCGTGTTGCAATAATAATCAAGCTTGTCATGCTTGATCAATTACGATTGTATAATGAGTTTGAGTCTCAGTGGGTGTCCCATACTTTCGGCTTTGTGTGACATCTAAACTACGCTTGCAAACAACCTCCTGTCTTGGGTAAGACGATAAACTGCATCCGCGTCCTGGGTAAGATGATAAACTACGTCCAACAGCAGGGCCTCTGACCAGGAGGTTTTGAGGTGCGGGTAACCACCTCTTAACTGCTGGTGTTCCCAGATCCACCCTGACCCGTGGTAGTAGCACCTGTTAGGGTCCCAGCTAGGGGTAAATAGTTGAACCCACAACTTGACTATGAAAGTGTAAAAATAGACTTTAATACCAGAAATAACTTTGTAAAAAAAAAAAAATTAGTATCAACAATAAATCTTTGAAAAAAAGACCTTACAGAAATAAAAATCTTGTCAGCATTAAATAACCCATTGAGGTTAATATGCCACAAAACAAACTATACATTTTGGAAAAAATTATTACCAGCTATACATTTTTTTGGGAAAAAAATATTACCAGCTATACATTTTTGAAAAAAAAATGAAATTTTGTCAGCATTAAACAACCCATTGTGGTTGATATGCCGTAAAACAAACCAAACCAAATCAAACAACCTCACTTTGTATTCTATTTGAAGACTTCGATGTGGTATAATGGTTAGCAAGCTTTTCTCGTTGGACTAGTTACGACTGTATAGTGAATTCGATTATCACTGAGTGCTCTATACTTTCGGCTTTGATCCACATCTAAGATACCTTGACAAAAACCACGATGACGATCTTGCCTAGTTGCTGTTGTTTTAGCTCTTGAGTGTTACAGTCTTAGATAAAGTGTTAGTATGGAATATTTGGGGAAAAAAAAAGCCCGAACGCTATATATCTGTTAATACAAAATAACTTTATTTGTTCATCTTATGTATATTGTGTGCACATCATCATCAGTCCAATGAGCGGATGTGGCGGTAGTGTCATCGCGCAAGTGAGCACATGACCAGTCCCTTCCACATATCAGGGCTGAAAACCGGAGAGGCATTCATTCACACGTTGTTTTGCGCCAAGTAGACTTGGCGGAACCCACCCCTCACAAGGTCAAACTACATCCAGTGTCTGTCTACTTGAAGGCTCACCTTGGTCACATAGACGTTGATTTAATCGGAGGAACCAACCGCCCCTAACCGTTGACATCAGTCTCGCAAGCCACTGCATGTTGTATTTATAGCCATTGAGCCCAGTTTACTCCATTGTACTAGATGGACGTTAACCCCCTACAAGCATGTCTTTTCTTTTTTTATTTTTAATTCCGTTACAGTAGTCCATCTCTATAAGGTGAACCAGTTTACCGTGATACCCTGTGTTCCGCGGATTGGGTGATGGACACAAAGATTTTTTGCTCTCGTATAAATGAAACACCCTTATATATATAATCCGTCTTAATGAAACACCCTTTATTTCTAAATAACCTACAAAAGTTTGATAATGCATTTTTAAAATCAAATCGATCGTTATTTTTTTTTTAAAGCGATATCATTTATTTAAGACTTAAAGTTTCATGTCCTTAAAAAAGAAACTTAATAAAAATATTTTATAAATTTCAACCGACAGTAACGCTAAAGTTTTGTTCAAAGAATGTAAAATGTTTCTCATGGGAAATGGCGAAATCCATCATTACCATATAGACGTATCAAGCAACCTTCTCGCCAGCAGTTCTACGCAGCAGTGTCACAGTATAGTGGAGTTTCTCAACACCTCATTTTAAATATTACAGATAGAAAGGGTGTTTCATTAAGAGGGATCAAAGTAAGCAGTAAATAAATCAGTATTATTCGTGAAAATTTATTTATTTCTCTATTGATCATGTTGTTTGAATCATAGCACTTATGTGTGAAAAATAATATCACCCAAATGTCGCCAAATCTGTAAGAAAAAGAAAGAAAATCATTAGACGCTTAAACTTGATTCAAATTTAAACTCGGTCCAAGTTATTAAAACACCATTTTAAATTTAGTTCTTAATTTTCTTGCCTTGAGTATTCTTTCTGTTCTCGTATATGATAAATTTGAAAAGAAAAAAGATCTCATTTAGAAAAATCCAGTTCAAAGGCCATTATTAAAAATCGTTCTGTATGTTTCAAAAGTAGGTTTAATTTTACTTTCGGCAAGGATTTTAAAATAATTTATGATCAATCAGACTCCTCTTTCACTGTTCTTTCCACATTCCAAGCAAGGCACAAGACTATTGCTTTGATTTTGGATACATTTCTACCAAAATTATTACAGTCTTTACACTCATGTACTTGTAATTCACATAAATATTGGTTACAACCAGAAAGTTTTTGTAGTTACTTGTCACAGGCATTCAGAAAGCTACCTGACTAATCATAAAAAAATGACTTATCCCTTGGTAAATACGGGTTCAAAAAGTATCGCAACTAGTGCGTTGAACGAAAACTACAACAAATAACAATTCGGCATTTAATCTCCTTCAAAGTAGTCCCCTTCTGAATCCGCATACGTTGTCTAGATTTGTTTCCATTAATGAAAACATTCATGTACCTCATTTTTGTAATAGAGAGCACCTGACTAGTCGCATTCATTTGGATCATCTTAACATCTTGTAATTTTGTTCCTGATCTTTGGAAAAAAGGAAAAAATTCGCAAGAGACGACATCTGGGAAATATGGTGGTTGTATGGAGAATGTTTTCCTTGGACAAAAACTGCCGCACAAGCCATGGCCACTAATGTAAACTTTATGGTGTGTTGAGGCGACCGCACTCTACACACATTCCTTCCTTCCAAGCACTGCTATAAACAAGGGAAGTGAGTGAGAACTTTTATAATTTAGTGTGCCTGCGCGACAGAGTTGAAGATCAATACGTACCAAGTGGCGTCACTTTACGTCCTTTAGCTACGGTAGCATAGCAACAGTCCTGATACTTTTTTTATCAGACCTTGTATGAAGGTAAAGCATTTCGTCAGATGTGCAAAGATCACAAGATATTACCTGGCTTTTAGTAAAATCTTCAATCATGTTAATGATCTTCAAAACGATATTGATGAACATTGCGTTAATATGTAATGTATCAACAAATTCTCATATAAAGCAACTTTAAATATCTCAATCTCTTTTTATATCTTTCCAGAAAATGAACATCAACGGTATGCTAAGCAGCAACGGACAATCTTCTCGCATGATATCCTCAAGTGGAGCAGGCAGTGGGGGAAGTTTGAAGATTACGACAGACACTTTACATGGATTCGGAAAGCTGTCCACTGATGGTGGTCAGGGGTCAGGCAACAATGATTTCAGTAAGATTTCTTTTACAAGTGATGAAAGTTTGTAGGTTTACATTGTTTGAAAAATTCCTCGCGCTATAAGATATTAATATCAGAATAAAGACAAAATGGAGATATTAAAATTGAGGGTATTTTCTTATTAGTTGGATATCTGCCAAGGAAGAAGGACAAAACTCAGCAGCACCGAATCAAACGCTGGATCACGGCAAGCAGAGCAAGGACAAGACTTCCACGTGGGAACATCACACGTACAGGACGAAAGCAACTGAGACACCGGAAACACAAACAAGGACGAAGGAATTTGAAACTACGCTGGGTAACACGGACAAAAATCCTTGATAACGCTAAGCAATCCCGTTGTGCGGTCAGTGCGGCGTACTGCTAAACTCGGTATTTATTTATCGGCCTACTGGTAATATGATGATGACACAGGGCCGTCTTCATGTGGTACTAGAATTTGCCCAATCCCGCAAAAGTGGGTTGCGCTGGCATCCGTTTTAAGTGCAATAATGGGGTACTGCCTCAGGCAATTGTTCCCTGGGACCGGTTACCTCTCAATATTTTCTCAGTTGCGTGCTGTCCACAGACATAACTGAGTTGCACTCTGCCCAAAGACAGAGAAGCAACTGAGAGATGATAACTGCGAGCATGACATCATAGTCAACCTCAGCTTCATCTCAGAAAATCTACCTGCTTTTATACTCAGTTCACCGTCCCCGACTATCTCGCAGGGAAGCTGGTAAACACCTTTCTTCATAGCCATAGGTTCCGGGATTCGCATCGGCTTTGTTCTGGCACGGCAGCCATGTGCTGTCTTTTTGGAGAGACTGAACATAGTGTCGTCTCTTTGACAGGCACCGTTGTTACTCGCGATCGGCTGCTCCGTTTGCATTTCGTTTCCGCTACATGATATGGGAGCCGCTAATAAAGAAAGGAAGACAAATGACAGCAAAGCTTTCGCAGCAGCTGTAACAAGAGAAAGAAGCCTGAGTGAATGCAGTTAAACATAATAAGCAGCAGCATAAGCAGTCATCAGCAGTCAGGTTAAGTTTAAGGCTCCACAGAGAATTGTCCCACATAACAATAGCTTAGTGGATTAAAGCGTTCACTCGTAATTTTGTAATATAGCAATTGTGATCTCAATCGCTGGACTATGTAGTGTGTACTTGGACTCTGCGGAAAATGTGGATGGAACGGACATTTGTACTTAGAATCAGGAAGATAAAGCTAAAATTTCTACCACACATACTGCGTAAAGAGGTTTGGAGAATTTGACACTCATAAGTCAAACCTTTAGTAAATTACAATGGAAACCTTGAGTAACCTATCTAACCAGCTTGTGCAGATGTATGGCAGAACGGGAATTGTGAAGGATATTAAGGGGGAATTCTTGCTTAAGACTACAAAGGATAAAATCTCGTATTTTCTGAAAGGCCATGGAAGGTAATAAGTCTTCTCGCTCAAAAAAGTGAATGCATATAAACCTGTGTGAGATATCTTTCTCACGATGTGCGATAGTTTCTAATTTTTTTTTTTAGTGAAAAAGGCATTCATTCATACGATAATGATTAAAATTCTCACTCTCCAGGCTACAGACTAATCAATTATTTATGTTAACAAGAAGTATATTTGGCGTTAGTCAAAGCAAGCAATTGATTTTTCCTTTAACATGTAAGTCGGTTTATATATATATATATATATATATATATATATATATATATATATATAATTATAAACATTTAAATAAATTTAAGAACTTGCTCGTGGGCAATAACTAGCATTAAATATAATTTGACATAAAACTGGTGTAGCAAAAATATGGAAAATAAACTATATATATTTTTAAAAAATCCATATTATAGCCAAAAAAGTTTTCGGTGTCTCTCTTCTTTAAAATATAGTGTTCTCTCGTTGGAACAACTATAACCTCTCCATTACACACACACACACATATATATATATATATATATATATATATATGTGAGAGAGAGAGAGAGACCGTAAGTTATATTAAAATTTAATCCGGATCAATGTATTTAAGCAGGTATTTATTTTTATGCCTACATGTAAACATCAATTCATTTCTTTTGTTTAATAAGCTAGGGTTATTTAAGTGTTTTAAGATAAGAAATTTTTAGCAAGTTATATATATATATATATATAAAACAGAACAAGTAATCTCCTTTTAATCATAAAAAATAATATTCATAAGTCTAAAATAAAATATTTACTTTTTATCTCTCTCTCTCTCTCATATATATATATATATATATATATATATATAATATCCCATTTATATAATATTAAAGTAAAAAAAAAACCTGTAATCGCTGTATAATATATATTTTCATAGGTACCTCCACGAGATCGCTAAAAAAGAGTATAGCATGAAGAAAAAGACGTCAAACCTGACGAAAACAAAATTCTATCGTCTAAATGTTTGTTATTATTAAGAAGAAAGATCAAAGTATTTTGTTTTTTTGTTTTTTTTTTTACATTTTTTAATCGTTCCTAGCAAATTTTCGTTAAAAATCTTTTTCTTTTTTCTTTTCTTTTTTTTTTTTTTTTTTTTTTTTTTTTGAGTCAGCAAAATTGACAGATGGAATCCATTTTTTTTCATTTTATAAAAAAAAATGAAAATCTCACTTTGAAATTCTTTTAAATATCAATTATCATTTTTTCAAAACTTATTTTAAGAAAATCAGAAATTATAATGTTTATTTAAAATATTTTGAACCAAGCTTAACTTTGCTTCTGCGCCGAAAAGATGTAATTTGAAAATAAAACAAAGCAGGTCATAAACTTTCCCGTCACTTGACAGGTGATGAATGACATATTGACGGATTCCTTGAGAATAATTTGTTCTACGGAAGGAGAAAAGTGAATATTATTTGCATTTAAGTGAACAAATTATTTACCTCGTTATTTTTAAGGAAAACTTTCAGCGCTCTAATTTTTTTTCTTGTACTTAGCTTTTACCTTTAAGTTTACGATGCTTTATAGAAAATATATTATAAAGAAATTAAAATAAGACTGTTAAGGAGATTAAATTTCATATTTCATAAAATATCTAATTAATTTATAGGTACCTTTCTTATGAAATTTTATCATAATACCATAATTTTATGTACATTTATTACATTTTACTGTGTTATTTGTATTGCCACTCATTTTTTTTTATTGATTTTGATATTTCATTTATGGAAAAAAGTCATAACTGAGATTAATATAAAAATAAGATCATATGAACTTCATAAGATGATACTGATACTTGTAGGTACCATTCTCAGTTGAAATTGAAAATCACATTAACTTCTCCACACGTGTTTCGCAAAAGTAAAGTACTTAACATCGGGGAACAATGCTTAACTCAAATAAAGCAACTTAATTGTATACTGGTTGGTCTTCCATATTTTATAATTACAGCCCGATTATAAACACAAAATTACATTTCTTAATTACTGCGGATCTTCTGATTAGTCAAAATGATACAATTTATAACACGCTAAAAAATGATCTCATAAGGACACTTAGGAAACCAGATGCGGCTTTTAAATAATTTTATAATATTTTAACAACTTAAACAATCTATTATAATTAAAGAAATAACAAATAATTGTATTAAAAATTCATTTTTCATCGAGAAAATTTTTTCTCGCGACCTTCATCAGTCAAAGAGTGGTTATTTTCACATATTATTAAAAGGAATTAAGTTTTCGGATGTTTAACCATTGTCGTTTGTGTTCTAATCGAACCCTTTATTTCGTTCACGGGTGTACGAAATAAAGGATTCGTTTCGAAATTTCGTCCCGCCGGGTAAAGAGAACGTTCGCACCCCCAATCACGGGAACCCTTCCCACGTGTCGGTATATGCTTAAACGACACACTAGCAGGAATAATTAGCGAATAAAAGTATCCTATGGGCATAGCGAACTCCCAAAGAAAACACTACGAAAGGTATAAAAATACATTTTTATAGTAAAAAAATGAGCAATGCATTTTAGCTGTAGTTGAAGGTATACAAATGCGTTCAAAATATATTTAGTTGAAGCCATAAATTTGTTTTCAAATTATTTAGATTTCGGCATTAAATAGTCCATATAGGTTGATATCAAGACAAATTCAACCGACCAAACAACCAGCATTAAAGAATTCTTTCACGACATTAATCCATATAATATTCTACAATTTCTTAAAATGTATTCCAAAATATAACTTCAACAAAACTGCTGTGTGAAACAGACATATCAGCTGCCCTAGTAATCGTGTCCACCTAAACATATATATATATATACACACAAATTGTATTATCTATCATGTATTCAATTGTGAAAGCAGAATAAGATATATTTTTATTACTTCAAAGCTCGCAAGAACATTAAATTCAGGCATTAAATGACCCATAAGGAGTTGATATGTCGTTAAGCAAACAACAAACCAAGCACCTAACAAGATACACTTCACGAATACTTTTATTCATGATACAGTGAAAGACATAAAAAGGGGATCACGAAGACGAATTAATTAATGAGTTATGTCCCCTGACATGGACAGCAGAATGAGAACTCTCTTCTTTCAAAGGGTTCGGTCTCTGACCTCACAAGGTTTCCAACTACGACAAGGTCAGAGGGTACAACTTTCGAAACATTTTCGTGACTATAACAACCAAAATGAGAATCATTTCTCTCGGTAACTCAAACGATAATATATATATATATATATATATATATATATATATATAAATAAATGGGGCACATTCTTTTTAAATTTTAATAATTTTTACAAGTGTGTACCTAAAAAGTAAAATCAGCTTTGGAAGATTATAGAAGCACTTCTAATTAAAGAGAAAAATACAGCACTTTTTTTTCTAAATGAACCAAAGTGTCTCAAGTGTGTTTAGAAACTAAAACAAATAACTTCACTAAGAAAGAAATTTACTATTTTCACTCAACACATTATCAGAAACAAAACTAAAATACAGTGTAACCCGGATATAAGAGAGTTGTCGGGACCGGAGAGGAAGTCTCTTATATCCGGGTTTGGTCTATTTTATATACATTAACACAGGCTCTAATTTGGGACCAGAGAAAACCTTTCTTATATCCGGGTCTCTTTTTTCCGGGTTACACTGTATATCAAAAATCTTCGTTACTCTGAAAATTGAACCCCCCCCTTAAAAATGACTAAAGTATTAACAAAAACACTCAGACAATAAAAGACTATGAACTATTCCACCACAGTCTTCATAAAATTGATTGTTTCGTTTTCTACATCTTATCAACTCTTTGCAGGTTATTTAAAGCAAAAAAAAAATAAGAAAATATTATTAGACCTTAAAATATATATATATATATATATATATATATATATATATATATATATATATATATATAATGTCTAAGATAGTAATGGTTTAGTGATACAAGCCATACTAATTTGCTCATAAAAAGAAAATTCCCAAGGGTATCTGCGCGTATGTAAATATATCGGAACTGAACTTGAACTCGGCTCTCTAATTACCAATTCCGAAATGTTATTCATTGCACCACCTAAACATCAAAACTTACAGCACCTGGTATATTCCCAAGCGGTCATCCATCTAGATATTGGCCAGACTTGTTGCTAGGTTATCGTATAGGAACCGATGTTTCAACGTGATTTGGACGTATTTTTCATAAAATAAAAATTGCATGGAGTCAATAAAAACTTACAAAATATTTCCTGTCCGTAATATGCAACAAAACATACATAATCTCTTTATATGTAATATATTTGGTTGGCCAAAAAATTTCGTTCCGGTTAGTAAATTTTCCACTTAGTAAGCGAACGAACTTTTTAATCAACCCAGTATTTATAAGTTCATCCGTAATTCTTTTCAATTATAACAATATTTAACCGTGTATACATAAATATTTTTAACTGAAATATTTTTCAGCTAATGGAGGTGGAAGTGGTGGCCGTATTGCTGTAAACCTAAAGGAAAGACACAGATTCTTAGGTACGATCCAGTCGTTGGGCGGTAACGCACCTTATAATCGTTATGGTGCCCCCGGAACAGTTTACATTCAATCAGAAATCGGTCCTGACCGTATTTCCGATTTATGGATCGATAATTCAAACAGACAATGTCGAAACCCAGTGCGGATATCATTGACTACCGGAAAATTGACTGGGCTTTATTTAATGCGGTCAGCATGTGCCGATCAACATGATGTAAGTATTACTTTTGAATTAAATGTATATGTATTATCCGCTTCTTCGAAATTTACTTGTATTTATGTAGTTCATCATAATGTTCTCCAGAAATAGCGTAAAGCGAAGAAAATTTGAGAAAATTTAAATGTTCCCGAAACAAAAACAATCAATATTTACCTCCCTTGATATCGATTTTGGTAGTCGTCTGTGGTAGGATTGTAATTTCGCAGTATGCTTGATGGCTTCGCTTCTTCGGTCACGCACTTCTTTGGTGGGTGGGAGGAATCATTCTGCAAACATACTTTATGTGGCGCTGAAGCTCACACCAGGTTCGTTCTCAGAGTGCAGATTCTTCTAGTCAAAGTCTTGTATCTTAAAAAAAAAATAAGTATTTGGCCGGATCATTACCCACGAAGTAAAACTATGACACGATTGTAGTAGTAAGAAAATGTTATTCTGGTTGTAACCTACTGCTGTAGACGAGCGGGGTAGAGGTGAGTCTTCCTTTTCGCGTCGCGGCGAATGGTCTCTCGTCCCTTTTCTGCAAGCGGTCTGTTGCTCATAGGAACTACTGTCTTAGAGAGTACAGTGTTCTTTGTCTTTTCGTCTTTGTCTCAAAAATCCCAGAGAGTCTTTTTTTCACTCGGTGACCTTTGTCAAGGTCGTCTGCCATTGTTTTTTGGGGTTCACTTCACTTAGTTTATAATCATCAAACCAATAATTGTCGAAACAATTTATGTAAAATCCGTCAGATGCTTTCACTTGCCAAGATATCGATTGACACTGATATCACTATACTTACACCTACGAGTTCTTTCAAAATTAAAGTTCTACTTTCTTTAATCATTGCAGCGTTGTTAGTTGTAGCGAAAATCTTACCCTTTTGGTATTTAGAAACTTCACCCATATCAGTTAATGATTATTGCGCCTGGGCTTTATATTTCAGCTTACAAAATGTAACGCTCTACTTTTGAATAGTGAGGAGGCGGGGAATGTATAGTTTTATCGTATCTTTGATCGACTGCTTATATTAAGGAGTAATTTACTTTAAAAAAAATGTAGATGGTTCTTGCCCAATTAATATTAAGCCAGCCAAGGAGGGGTGCATTCACTGCAGTCTATATTAACTACTAAACCATTTCTCTTATGCCATCAGTTCTTTAAGAAACCTTTTTACATATGGAATTCTTTAGTAAGTTTGTTGTTTTCGTCCAAGGTACAGAAATATTGAGATGAGTCAAGATGGTAAGTTAATAATATAAATAGTATCTACAGCGTAAACAGTAGTTATCACATTGGCAATAATATCACAAACTAAACATTATGACTTCTATCCACTTATGCTTAATTGGCATATATGTTAATACATATGCACACAAGTTTTATCGGAAATGAAAGATCGTATGTAAAAATGACACTGAAAATCCATAGTTTAGCAGAGGCACAAAATCAAAATGGCGATGTAAAAAGAAACTTTAAAAACAAGAAAAAATAATAAAAAGAGGGGAAACAGTAAAATGAAACAGATCAACAGGAATAAAGTTTTGACAGTATAAATTGCTTATTGAACCGATGGCAAAATACATTTAACGAATCAGAATTCGAAGTAGCAGAGCAGAGTTCGAATTCCAATCGAATTCGTGAAATCCTCTTACGCACAAATTCCCTTTAGAAACGTATGAAGGTATATGAGATGTTCTTCTACACCCAGCTACAGGTTAAATAGTAAGACTTGTACCTTGAAAAATCATTATCGTCAAAAAATTGTCAATGCAAAAAAAAAAATAAAGAAGCATTATCCTTACAATCCAAAATATTTTTCGGCTTTAAATAAAACAGAAAGGGTTGATAAACAGTAAAAAATCAAGTGTTCATTGAAGCAAAACGATCTTCTTTTATTCCTCATTACCATTAAAATCAGTAGATCTGAAAAATAATAATAAAACTTGAAATAATTTATATTAGTAATTCTTGTTAGCTTATAAAATATTGTCATATAGGAAGAACATGAGCAAGTACCGACACCGAGGTTCAAATGTGACACTCTGGACTTAAGAATGTTGTCCGCCATGTGTATAAATAGCGGTGTCAGGCTACTGACTGCAGTGATTATTGAGTGGCACTATCCAGTCGAATTAGTGTGAATTATTGTGCGTCGATGATTTGGGTTTTGATGTAGATTTACCGGATGTTAATCCGAGCCGTCATACTAACAAGGTAGTCACTGAAATGGTTAATTATCTTTGGTTGAATTTTATTTCTTGTTAATTATTTATTTGCGATGTAATTAAATATTGATTTATTTAACATTGAAGATTTGAATTATACTTAATTATTAACGCCACCGTACGTCACAATATTAATGATCTCTCAGGCTCTTTTTTGCAAAACCTGAATCTTTATTATTGGGTTGGTGCAAGAATAATGACGTAATAATGTCGTTTTTGACGTATTTTTTAACATCAAACAACGACATTATTACGTCATTATTTTAGCACCAACCTAATAATTAAAAAAAAAAAAAGATTCTTTTCTCTCACTTTTTTCTTCTTCTTCTTAAAGCCAAACCTAGAACTGGATTATCTAGATGGTGACAGATCCGGAAGACTGACTGTACCTGACGCATCTATTTTGAACATCGGAGACCGATTCCCTCAAACGTACATCAGAGCTGGTTTAACGATACGACCGAGCGCAAAAGCTGTTCTTCCAGGACGTGTCCACAGCGAGACGCCCGTTTATGTCTATGGAGGTCTGGAAGGAATAGAACACTTTACTGTCAGAAATACACTCTCGCTTTTTGAATCTGGCTTTACAGAAAAAAACACATCATTGCCAGGCTTCTACCAGTTTATTTCTTTGGTGGTCGCAGACGGGGCAGGTTTGAGCGTCAGCGGATCCTACAGTACAAAAGATGCGACCCTACGCCTACAAACGACGAAATTCGTGATGCAGTATCGATCAACTGTAACTGTCATTCGATCGGTTTATATGTTCGGAACAGAAATGTCAATCGAAAAGAAATCTTTGATTTCAGGTAACGGAAAAGGTGAGTAACTATTATTGGTTGATTGTTAAATAGGATGTGTACGTAGTGTAATGGTTAGCGCCTCGAAACGAGAAATTAGCGAGTCGAGTTCGAATTCCAGTCGTGTTTTTTACATTTATTTACGTACAAATGCTCTTTGGGAAAATTATGTATTCACCTCCATCTACGGATCAAACAATGGTATTTGTATATAGAAAATTCACTGATATTCTCGCAAAAAGCATTTCGTTGGACATTTTCCTAAATTTCTTCTTTTTTTTAGTGTGTTTACAGTTTTTTCTTAAAATGTTTACTTTTGAAATATACATAAAACTGTATGTAATACCGAATATTATATACTAATAGGTATACAGGGTTTCTAAGTTTTGGGTGTGCGGCTCGAAATGAGAAATCGGAGAGCCGGGTTCGAATTGCAGTCGTGCTTTATATATATATATATATACACACACACAAATGATCATTGGGGAAAATTATGAATTCACCTCCATCTATAGGTTAAACAGTAGGATTTCTATATGGAAAAATCACTGCTATTCTCGCAAAAAAAAAAAACAATTATTTTAACAATCCAAAATATATTGCAGCTTTTAATGAACCACAAAGGGTTGATGAGCCGTAAATAATCTGTCAATATTTATAGCCTACTGTTTTAATATTTTCAACTTTCCAGTATTTTATTATTTTACACCTTATGCATTATCTATTGTACGGTGAATATACTGAAAAATTCTCGGTCCGACCAAGAAGTAATACTAAAATAATTCTGCGGGTTGGTCATTGCAATAGATTTGGGGGTCATGGGTCGATCCGAAAACTTTTCAGCACACCTTTGTATTGGTGTTTCGTTTCTTGTTTATATATATATATATATATATATATATATATATATATATATATATATAATATATATATGTGTGTGTGTTTTATTGAAGATCAACTGACGTCGAAGATCTTTAGCCTGCAAACATTTTATTTAACATCACTTTTTCTAGATATTTTCTAATATTCAAGATAAGGTTTTATTTATTGATAATGGCGGACTTCCTTATACAACCATAAGCAGGCGCAAATTAGAAGAACACTGAATTCACTTACTCTTGATAAAGTTATGAATCCATCTCTTTTCTTCCCCAGTTATAGATTAAATAGGGAACACTAAGCTCTCTTACCATAGATGTCGGTGTACATACCATACAGCCATGTAAAAATAATTTCACAATTAACTACGGCACGGAGATGCGTATTCTGTTCTAGAATGTGTTCGATGCTGTAGGTTCCTTTTATATTACCAAGTTTTAACTATCTTTGGTAACTTAAATTATATTATTTACTTGGATTTTATTACTAGAATACACTCATTCATTCTCTGTGTGCTGTGTCCATTCAGGACATAGGCGATTATGGATCCTAACAATTTGATATGCTTCGTAGCTCTTAATAAAATTTGTTTTTGTTACTATCTCTCTGTCCTGTTAGTCGACCCGACCAAGAAGGAATACTAAATACTAAATTCTCATTTCGAGCCGCTGTCTATTACACCAATTGCACTCCCAAAAGTTTTAAACCCTGTATACCTATATTAGTATATTCGGTACTACATAGTTTCATGTATATTTCAAAATCAAACATTTTAAGAAAATCTGTAAAGGAACTAAAAAATAAGTAAATATTTAGAAAAATTTCTGAATCACGCAAGACAAGTAAGAAATTTGTATAAACCGCTAACCTCAGATGGGATTGATAGAGACCCTCACACGAAAATCAAATTGGTTACAAAGCCCGGATATGAGGGGTTATATTTAGATTAAAAGAACTGAAATCAAGTTTAACATTTATTTTCATTTGTACAATAGATAATGAAGTAATGGATAGCGGCTTGGATTGAGAAATGTTTATGGTTGCATAGTTCGAATTCCAGTCAAATTCATTACATTCACTTACGTGCTAATACCCTTGGGAAAGGTATGAATCCTATTCTTCTGCCATCAGCTATGAATAAATAGAAGGGCGGACCTGGTTCTATAGCCTTGGATGGCAACTGGTCTATTGCAGAAAGAAATGGCAACCTACTGCGGAAAAAATCTGCCTCATCAGTCATGGATCTTTCGATACATGATCTCCTACGCGTGTATCACGCATGGCACATAACTGACTGATAATAGATATAGCAAAAGGTATAAAATAATAATAAGCTGGAAAGCTGAAAACATTAAAACAATAGGCTATAAATATTGACAAGGTTTCTAGGTAAGTGATACGTTGCTTTCCTCTGTCCCTCTTACCTTCAATATGCCCTGTGAGTGTCACATTTTCTAAACCCTCTTTTCTCATTATGTGCCCTATAAATCTCAACTCTTTCTCTTACTATATATCCTTCTTGTTTCCATTTCCTCTAAAACGTCGTCGTTACTCACATGTTCAGCCCATGGTATTCTCAGCATTCTTCTGTAGAGGCACATTTCTGTTGCTTCAAGCCTCTCTTTCATCTATGATGAGTGTTCAGCATTTACTGCCATCTTTGAGGATGAATATTACATAACAGCCCAGTACTCTTTTGTCCGTTTCTAACAAAATCCCCCGTTTCTTCAGAGGTCTGAACCGAATTGAATGTCCACGGGGTTAGATATAGAATATGTCGATCTGTGATGACCTCAAAGTGTACTGTCATTTACCCTAAGAGATAGCAAAGTGACACCTCATAACATCAAAAAGCGCGAGGATGGTTGACTTAAATGACACTAAGCGCTGAATCAGCCCTCGAAGGATGTCGTAGACGCGTGCGCCAATGTAAACGAGCGGGACTTAGGATAGATACACACAAGACAATCAATTAAGAAATGTGTATAAACCGCTACCTCCAGATGAGAGTGATAGACCCTCACACGAAAATCGAACGTTCGAATTAAGATCCGAAACGAATTATCTTCGACACGGTTGGCGTTAATTTGAAAATAAAATTATTTTATTCAATATTCTTGCATTATTTCAAACTACTGTTCTCATTTTGATTTGATATAGATATTATTATAGATACAACGTTTCGACCAAGTACCCACTGGTTATCATCAGGTGTTCATTATATTGCTATAGTATGAGATAAAGAAGAGTAATTTATTCTTGTATTATTTAGAACTATTGTTCTCCTCTTGGTTAATACAGATGTTATTATAGACACAAACATTCGTCCAGGTACCGCCTGGTCATCAGGTTCATTGATTCGTTGATATAGGATATGTTATTTTGACCCTCTTATTGCTCATTCCTGCTGAACTGGTCCTTTGCTTTCTTTGGTGTGGTAGTGTAGTGATATAATAATTGATTGTACGTGTTATTGTCATTTAGTGGCCATTAGTTCAATCCTAGGAGCAGGTAATTTTTATAAAATTTTTATACATGGATTTCAAGTATAGCATCGTTGATTTTCATGAAACCTGATCATTCAGTATGACTGGAATAATCCTATAAGAAGTGTTCTAGGAATGTTTTATGGTTCGTTATTTAAATCATGACAAATAAAAGGCAATCATTCTCATTTAGCTTTGTAGTGACAAGAATTTATTGATCAGATGCATTTTTCCATCAAGTTTTCTTGTCTGTGTGCTTTAGTTTTATTTATATAACTTACTCAATTTCATTTTGGCGTGATTTCACCATGCCTTCAGATATCTAAAATAAAACAAAATGGCGATAAATTTAACTTAATCCATTCAGCGATTATATATATGGTCTGAACCAGTGGTTCTCAAACATTTGTTTCTCTGGGCCGCATTTTCGGAATTAAAATTTGCTCGCGCCTCACCAAAGGGAAGCCCCTATTGAAAAGGCCATAAGCAGCCCTATGGCAAAGAAGGCTCAGAAAGTGGGTTAAAGGGAGATAACCGAGGATTCGAAGACAGAACATTATTATTGATAAAACTCTCCTCCAATTTTCGGGCCCTTTTTTCACTATATTCTTAATACTTGATATAATGCAAAAATATCACACTGATAAAATCGGTTAATAATTATTCATAACTATCTATAGGGAGACGCATGCGTGCAATTACAAGTAATCCATAATAAAATTTTAAATCATATTTATTTTAAGCATATGATTTGTTTTTAAACTGTTTCTAAATCTTATATTTTCTTTCAATCATTCCGCCTCACCTGCTATCCTCTTCCGCCACATCTCTTAGGCGCGCCGTACCTTTTGGGTACCACTTGTCTGGACACACACATTGAACTATTATTAATCTTTGACATATCTTCCTTACATCTTAATTTTAACTGCTTTTTATCACAACTATTCAATCTCTCAGTTTATGACCATTAGTAATAATATCTTATTTTATGAGATACCAAATCGTCAGCCATTCTTCATTTTTGACTAGTATTTCTTTCATCTTAATTTTAATGGCTTTTCATGGCAACAATTCAGAATATCAGTTTATAGCCATTAGTAATAATATTATTTTAATTTTTTTTTTTATTAAATGAAGCATCGTCAACCATTATTAATTAAACGAGAATTTATTTCATGCTAATTTTAGTTGTTTTTATCGCAACTTTACTCAAATCATCCATCCGTCTATAGAAGTTAATAAACAGGGTAGATAGAAAGTAAAGAAAAAAAGCCTCAGGTGAAATCAAACTTGTATTTATTTTAACTTGGAAAGTCCAAATCCACATGGCAGCTGCTAAAACCGACTGAGCTACAGCACCTTTTACAGTGGTAAAAAAATCGAATATAACGCTTAAACTCTTTCTTCCTCCTCCGATCGCCGAGTTCCATATTTCCGATTGTTTCGTGGATCTGAGCCAAGCCGTTTGCCAACTGCTGTACACCAACGGTTTGGGTAAATATACTGTAAAAATAAACAACTAAAAATGAAAGAAATAATAATAGCCTTATACACAAGTTTTTTTTTTTTTTCATTTTTTTTTTTCATTTGTTTTTGTTGTTTGCTTGTTTTTGTTTGCTTGTTTTTTGTTTTGTTTTGTTTTTGTTGTTTGCTTGTTTTTTTTTGTTTTGTTTTGTTTTTGTTGTTTGCTTGTTTTTCTGTTTTGTTTTGTTTGTTTTGTTTGTTTGTTTGTTTTTTTTGTTTTTTTTTTCATTTTCATTTATTTTTCTTATAGGTTATTTCCAAGGTTTGGGATCTTCCTCATCTAATCCCGGAGCAAGCCATGGTGGACGGGGAGGATCTGGAAAGTGTTGCCATAGGACCGTTAGCAGCGGCGGTACCTACGATGATATCTGCTTACCTTTTACTGCTGGTTCTAGAACTGGGCGGTGTGACGGCCACGGCAGTGCAGGTATCGGAGGCTCTTCCATGAGGTTCTTCCACAGAGCCTCTTTCATTGAAGGCACTCTTTCAGCAAGTGGTTTAAGCGGAAGTGGAGGCAATGCTGGCGGAAGCGGCGGTTCTATTTGGCTTGACGGACAGATTATTGAAGGCTGGGGTCATCTGCACGTGACCGGAGGTAGTGGTTCACGCCGGGTCACACACCACTTGGTACGATGGTGCTCAAGTCATGGTGGCGGCGGTGCTGGTGGGCGCACCAGAATGTACAGTGAATTATATACCAATAAGGTTGGTAAACGGTTTCCTTATTCTGCCGAGTGCTTCTGACCATATCACATTGAAAAAACGTTTCTCATACGATCAATAAAATGAAGCAACGTCGAGCTTGGTCAGTAACTAGGTGGGTGACCGCTTAGGAATTCCAGGTGCTGTAGGCTTGGGTGCGAAAATGATGTAACGGCTAACGAATCGGAATTGAAAAAAAAGTGAACCAAGTTCTAATTCCAGTCGGGTTCGTTATATTCACTTACGCACAAATACCTTGGGAAAAGGCATGGAACCAACGCTCCCTCAGCTATTGGTTAATTAGTAGAAATTTTATGAATAAAATCATTATCTCCAAATAATTCTTACAATCTAAAATCATTTTCTGCTTTAAATGACCTGCAAAAGGTTGGTAAGCCGTAAAAATCAAATCAATAAATAAAGACCTTACTCGGTCATATTGCGATAATTCTCAGAAAGAAATGTCTTTCACGGATCGATGCAAGCAAAGTAGAATACTATCCTGTGATCTTATCTCCGTAATTCCATTACGAAATCAATTATTTGTTACTAAATTCCACCAAATATAAGGCGTAAGAGCCACTCAAGTTAGGTTACAGTTAAAATAGAATTGATCAAAGATATGGGAGATATTAGTAGCAGAGAAAAAGATAAAAAGTGGAAAGTATGAGGATAAGGAGGATAGATATCAATTGACTTGATTTGAAGAGCTGAGGATTAATGTGTTCAGGAAAGCATCCAGACGGGAGTCTGTTCAATAAAGTTGAAGTTTTTAGGAAAAAGCTGTCTGGTTGAAACTTCCTTCCCACATTTGAAAGAAGGGGGAAACGAGCGTGATTCGACTCTGTGGATATAGTATGATTTGACATATTAAATATCCACTTTCACAACTATTGAACTAATCAAATGATTCTGACTTAGACTGTACGCTACAATCCATCCGCAGTGATACAGAGGGGACTGAGAAATGAAGCCCCTTCATCTTTTTTGTTGGAAACGAAAACTAAGCAAGACTCAATTTCTTGGCCTCAATCAAGGACAGTTGTCCTTCTCTTCGATAGTTAGTCCTGGGTATGACGATAAACTGCATCCGGCAGCAAGGTTACTGATCGAGATGTGGAAATTTCGAGGTGCGTGAGCACTTCAAAATTTCAACTCTTAATTGCTGTTATATCCAGGTCCACTCTGACCCAGGGTAGTAGCAATTTAGAGTCCCAATTATTGGCAAATAGTGACCCCCTCCCCAAACACTATGAAATTATAAAAACACAGTGGAATCGCTGGCAACCAGACTAAGAAGCCTTCCGGATATACGAAATGGTCACAAAGTCCTGATATGAGGGGTTATATTTAGATTAAAATAAAAGCTGAAATCAAGTTTAACATTTATTTTCAATGTATTACAGTAAACAAAATAAGCTAATGGTGAGTGAAGTATAACGGAATTGATTTTAAAGAAAAAGAAATAAATGGTGTAATGTTAATGAAAATTCATTAAATTTAGTATGCCAGGTATGCAAAACAATGTAACACGGACTTTTTACAGTATTAGGACTATATATTTATCGCTATATTTATTACGTTTCGGCCGTTGTACTCTCCGGCCGCTTTCAGGTGTTTGGAATGTCGAACTGAAGCCTTTATTTCGCTCACTGGGGTAGATTGTTCTAGTTCCATGTACCATGTTTAATGGAAGTCAGTTATCAGTTATCTCATGTTAATTCCCCTCTCCAAGTTCTCCACTGCCTTAAACAGATTATTGAATTCCAGGTACTCAATTTAACCCACTTTCTGTGCCTTCTTTGCGATCGGGCTGCTCATGGCCTTTTCAGTGGGGGCTTCCCTTTGGTGAGGCGCGAGCAAATTTTAATTCCGAAAATGCGACCCAGAGAAAAAAAATGTTTGAGAACCACTGGTTCAGACCATAAAAATGACTACTTTTTCCTTAAACACTCTTTGGGTTCTGTCACTGGATCTAACTAACGCCTTAATCCACTGTGCCATGTGTCCTTGAGGACATCTGTGTATGAATTTCTGGGTATTATAAACCTAATGTCTTCAGCAACCGTTTTTTACCAGTGCTCATATTTCAATTTTTGCTGTTATCATTGCATGTTTTTTTGTTTTTTTTTACCAGAGTTCATACTGCAATTTTTGTTATTATCGCTTTTCTCTGGTACTTTTTTATTACTGGTTCCCATATTGTATTCCTTTCTATACTTGGTCGACTCAGGAGATTTTTCTGGCCTAGCATATGTGTTGATTTCAATGGTGTTCTTTGTCTATGATCTCAACCTGATCCCACAGAAGGCGGTGATCTCCCTTTTCTCTCCATATGTGGTCAGCCACGCCTGATTTTTTTCCACTTCCATTCGTTTTACAGCTATCTGGTGTTCTTGAAGCCTTACGTTAAGGGGGCGGGCTGTCTCCCCTTTATATTTCTTTCCGCAGCTGCACGGGATAGCGTACACACAGTCTTTAGTCATGTTCTCCTCTATGGGGGTCTTGCTCGGGAGAGATATCTGCGAAGTGTCGTCAAGCTTTTGAAGGTTGTCCTGATGTTATATGGACCGCAGATCCTTTGTATTTTCTCTGATAACCTCTTCACATAAGGCAGGCAGTGTTTTCTGAGTGTTGTTGTCCCCCTTCTCTTGTACCCGCCTATCCCAGTTTTTTGGGGGCTGCTGCCATGTACCCAGGGTAGTTATTACGTTGTAGGGTACTACTTATACTGACCAATTCTTTATCTAATGTCTC
This sequence comes from Acanthosepion pharaonis, assembly GCA_903632075.3. Lineage (NCBI taxonomy): Eukaryota > Metazoa > Mollusca > Cephalopoda > Sepiida > Sepiidae > Acanthosepion > Acanthosepion pharaonis. The sequence goes on along the minus strand of CAHIKZ030000379.1, from coordinate 1,225,039 downwards.
TGGGTCGTCAATTATGACTTTTGCTCGGTGTTGTAAGCAACGGACGATCCATTTCTTTACGCTGTATGGATGGTGGGAGTTGAAATTGAGGTAATGTTCGGTGAATGTCGGTTTACGGTATACGGTTGTCTTGAACCCATGTTCTGTTCGAGATATTAGAACATCCTGGAATGGGAGTGTGTTGTTACTCTCTTTCTCCAACGTGAACTGTATCGAAGGTCTTATTGAGTTCACATGGTCCAGTAGAACCTGAACATCTTCCTGGTGTGGTCAGAGTATGAAGGTGTCATCTACGTACCTTAAGCATATAGTTGGCTTTAGAGATATAGATTCCAATGCCATTTCCTCAAAGTATTCCATGTATATATTCGCAATTGCTGGTGATAATGGCGAGCCCATTTCTAACCCCGCCTCCTGTCGATATATGGGTGATCCCATTCCGAAGTGTTTTATTTGTGTACAGATTGTCAACATCTCCATCAGATTATCTATTGGAATACTGGTCCGTTCCTCTAGGGATGAGTCAAAGGCCAATCTGTCTCTGACAACTGAGAATGCCTCCTCCGTGGGTACCTTGGTGAACAAAATCACCACGTCCAAGCTCACCCCTGGTTGGATAGGATGGGTGCATCTTTAATTATTTCCACGAAGTGGGCGGAGTTTGGGACATATAAAGGAGACTTTCCGATCAATGGGTCAATTATATCTACAAGGAAGCGACTCAGTGGGTGGCACACACAGCCTTGGCAACAAACAATCGGCCTGAGCGGAATACCGTCTTTGTAAATTTTAGGGAGACCATATATGTGAGGTAGCTTGGTGTAACGCTGCGATAACTGCCTACACCGCTTAGCTGTCGCAGATGCTAATCAAATATGAAAACCATATAATTTTCTATGGTGGACGTGAGGATCCTATAGGTCTAATGTGTACAGCAGGATGATAGATATAAAATGTTCATTTTATGAGAGGATCAAGTAAAATATATAGAATCTGAAGTCTTTAAAACTTCATATTTGCTGTACTCCCTCCCACTTTTAATCCCTCATCTATTCTTCACCCCGATGCTTTATATTTGTGAAACCATGCCTGTCATGGTTATTTAAAGAAATAAAAATTTTATTCTGAACGTCTGAACTTTGATTCAAAATATAAGTACCTTTACTCGAGATCACACGCATATAAGAATGTTGTATCGTTATGTTGAAACGATTCTGCAATCTTTACGGTGGGTGACGAATTTGACAGAAGTGTTTGCATCAAGTTTTGCGAATCTGATATCGTAATCCTCGAAATGTTTTTTCGGGCAATTGGCGGTCATTATTTTAGTCGAACATCGATCCCAGAGTAGCATATACGTTTCAAGACCGGACGAGTGCTCGTTAACCTCCCCCATGAAAACAGTACCCAAGCAGTCCGTAGTATTTACTGAAGTAGTGATCTATACAAAAAATAAATAAATTTTAGGTCTTCACTGGTAACTTGCCTATAAGCTTTATATATTGTATATAATTCTTTTATACTGTATATAAATATGTAATATACATGATATATAACATTAAGATACATATATACACCGTAGTAAGGCAAAAAGGTTGCCCCAATTTCAAAGGTTAATAAAAAAAACACATGATCATAAGAGAAAAAACTTTGTATTTAACGTGTACATTACAATCACTTAAGTGATTAGCGCAAATGTCGATGATGTTTTGAAGTCTGTTTACAAAGTTCACCAAAGCCCTTTGAACCAAGTCCCGTGGAATTGCATTTATTTCCTGAGTTACTGCCGCCTTTAGATCTTCTATAGTTGCTCGCCGGTATTATTATATATATATATATATATATATATATATATATATATATATATAATATATAATCTAGTTTTTTGTTATGGTAGACGAATCTTTTTGTAATCTTTAGGTCCACTTGTTGTCAGGAAGTATCTGCAATTGTGTACCGATTTCCTTATATTTAGCTAAAAAATACTTTGCTATTTTTATTTGTGTTACATTGAATTTTTTTCTTCTTTGGGTATGTGTGTATACTCGCACGCTTGGTTATGGATTATGTGTATCTGTATGTATAAATATATATATATATATAATACCATCCACATACAGGCCTGTTTCGGTGTATCACAGCTCATCAATTTGGCTAGACATATGAGTGAGACTGAAATGGGTTAATAGATCTTTTTGCTTATTATAAATCTACAGTATAATTCAACAAATAAAAATAAAATATTTTCAAATAAAGAAATATTTGAATCCATTTTAATGTCTTCGATTTCTGGCATGATTTTGACTTGAACGCTTTATTTTTATTGAAACCGATTTTAATTCCCCAGGGAATTAATTACCTTTCACAACGCGTAAAGATTTTTCTACACGTATTTTTACACGGAAAACTTTTAAAGTAAATCCAATGGAATCGGTATCGAAGATTTTATAAATACCTAGAGTTAAATGTACTGAAATAGATTTTTAAAATCTGTCAATATATTACCTTCAAACTGTATGTATATAAATTCACGACGTACCAAGAAGTAGAGATGTGTCTTATTGCTAATAATTTGATGACTGGTATCTTGACCAACTTACTTTATTCGTTATTATTCTCGGGAATTTGGAGTTGAGTTATCCTTTTAAGTGCCCATAATATTTTCCTTTCTTTTTTGTTTTTTCCTACACACACTTACGGTTTCACGTTTTCCTCCTGCCGTTTCTACCAGTTTACTGTCACTCTCCTTATTTATATCAGTGGTTTCGTTGTGGGCCGACCTTTGACACGCAACTGTTTTGGCGCGCTATTGTTCTTTCTCTGACGACTCTGATAGATATTGTACTATTTCGGTCAGCCACTCCCGGTCTTTCGTCGTCTTATTTCTCACACACATACACACGACTTCCCCAAATTTGACCAGATGTTTTTAAATTGTTTTTCGCTTACGCACAAGCGCATACACACGAGGGGTGCTGGAAAAGAATTTGCAAAATCTTACCAGATTTTCTTACATTCTTTCTTCTCTTATATAAATTTTTTTTAATGCCATATCCATTCAGGACGTAAGTGGTCATGGCTCTCCATTCACTCCCTATTATCTGGGTGCTTTTATGACTTTCTTGAAGATAGCGCGGTGATTTCCCATTGTTTTCTCCACGGTTCTAATGGACAGGCTGTCATCCAAAGCTAGATAACGGAGTCTAATCTACTTTTTAACCCATAGCTGGAAGGAGAAAAGATATTCATGCTTTCTCAAAAGTATTATTGAAAAAAAACAGGTTAGAGCTGAATTTGAACTTGGCTCGCCGATTCCATTTTTCGTGATAATATCAGTTACACTACCTACGGAAACAATATGTTACATCATGTCTACACGAAGAGGTAGATATCTGCTTGTACCTTATCTAGCCTATTTATTCGTGTAATGGTATGAAACCATAATGTTTTTGGGGGTTGAAAGACATCAATGCGCCCTTTGGTAGAATACCATATTTCCTCGGTATTAAACCATATTTAATCGTAATTAATCCAAACTTTATTCAAAGAAACAACTCAATGTTTTGTTTGGCAAAGTAACACAATAAGTATTTATTTCCGGTATATCTTTCATGATAATTGTTCGAATGAGCTCTTTGCTATGGTGCCTAGACACTTTGTATTTAAGCGCAGTATTAGGCTGTCGACAAGGTCTCACCAATTTACTGTTCAGTTGCCTACATGTAGCCGTAAATTCTATGCTAACAGTTTATTTTCTAGCACTTTCATTTGTGGAACTTCTTCCGACTCCAAGCTTTCCAGCCAATTCTAATCTGCAAAAATTTAAATGCAATATCAATCCTTATTTACTGTCTTCCTAATTACTTTTCTCTTATTCTCGTTCTTTAGTAAAGTGTCTTTTTACTAATTCTTCCATACCTAGAAAGCACTTTCCTTAGTGGCTTTACTGCCTTACATAGGGTTAAAGCGATTAAAAATTTAAAAAAAAGTTTTTCAAACTTTTCGAACAATTTCAATTGAAACGAACTTCTTCGCATCGACATTATGCATATTAAATAAAGAAAAAGCCTGTCCTTTAACACGTCTAAACTCTTTATATAATTCTTATCTAATTTTATTTATCAGATACACCAAAACTTGACAACCTTTGGATCGGATTGACTGGTGAATTTCCAGTATGACTAAGATAGTTTACTACATTCACTCTTGTATTGAAAGTATTTGGTTAGAACAAAAATTCATGGCGTTTTAAAATAAGTGACGTCTGACCTCATGATTTCCTTTCCCACGTGACTAAAATTTATGATACATATATTTTTCTTATGAATAAATTAAAATTTATTGAAACAAAACAATTACAGTTGACCACTGATGACAATTCCAGAACAACGTAACAATAAACAATTTTTTCTAACCTCTGCCAGCCGCAATGATGGAGAAAGCATTACCTCGAACCATCGCCAGTGAGACGCGCTGCAAGAGCCACTCCGTTTTGCGAGGATCGTCCCTTAATCGAGACGCAATCGCGCCAATCCTCCGAAGGAACGCCATCGAACGAAGGCCAATAACCCCTGAAGTCTCCACTGCCACAGGAGTAAAAAAAAAAAAAATCTACCAGCAAGTGAAGAATATTTAAATGATACATATATTTGATTCGAATTCCAGTCGAGTTCATTACATTCTACTTACGTGCTAATACCCTTGCGAAAGTTATGAATCCAACTCTTCAAATAGTAGAAAAGGCTCTGTTCTCTAGCCTTGGATAGTAACCGGTCTAGGAGAAGGAAAACTCTGGATTCAAAACTGTAAGTAGCCCTGGCGAAGCATACACTATGCAGCTAAGGAAAGGATCGTTAGCACTGACCCGATGATCCAGAAAACTGAAACATATTCTGAAACAGGGCATCTCAACCTGTCTTTCTATGTGATTTATGTCTGGATCATGAATTTGAATTATTATTTTTGTACTTTAAATGTAAACATGGAGGAAAATTAAATGCATTTTAGCCATTTAATATTCTTTTTGTTACGGAAAGGAAAAACGTTGTCTAAACGTTTATGGAGATGGTGCCATAACTGAAAGTAGTGTTCGCGTGTCGTGGGATTTTTGACCTTAAAGACCGGGAACGTTTTGAGAGAATGGGATCTTGAATCTTCGTTATAGATGTGAAATTAAACAAGATGACAAATGTGTCATTTGAATAAACCTGTGTATAAATACTGCCTACGAAGTCTAAATAGAAAACTATATGAACATTTTTTAGACGCAATAGATATTTATAAAAAATAACGTAAAGCGAACTTAAGACTATTTTTTTGTTCTTTACTTCATGCTTTCAAAATATTTTTTGTCTTGCTATTACAGGTAGTTTTCCATCAGCATCATCTCACAGGAGGCAATGGCTTTCGAGGCGGACAACGAGGGACGAAATGCTCCAGTACAAACAATCTTTGCAGCCAACACGGTCAATGGAATCATACAACCAATTCCTGTCATTGCTACCAGGGTTACGTCGGCAAGGATTGCCAGTTTCCATGTGACGCGGCCAAGAATTGTAATAACAATGGCCAGTGCAATGAGTTCGGGGTGTGTATCTGTAACGCAGGTTACCTGGGATTCGGTTGTCAAATTCAGTGTGATTCTTCGACTTGCAGTCAACACGGCGAATGTAACAAATACGGAAAATGTGTGTGTCATCCGTGTTACCATGGTAGCGACTGTTCGCAAAAATGCAACGGATATGGTCGCTGCGTCCAAGACCAATGTGTTTGCGACAACTGCCATATTGGATTATTCTGCGAATCCGAATGCAATGGCAAGGGAAAATGTCTGACATCGGTTAACCAAACGATGCAATGTGATTGTCAACAAAATTGGTCCGGATTTAAATGTACGGTCCGAGGTTGTCCAGGTCAAGGGAAAGAATGCTCTGGCAATGGTTTCTGCATGTCTTCTGTCGGTCACTGTTATTGCCTGCCTGGATGGAAAGGTAAATATAAGCTAATCTCTTTGATGTTTTTATTACTTTGTTTTGGTAGACATTTATTCAGCCTGTGATACTATGAGTAAGATACTTGCATAAAAGAGGAAAATGTTTCTATTTTATAGCCGGCGGACTGGGTCCTTGAAATCTAGTCTTTTAACCCATATGACAGAAAAGAAAAAAAAGAACAAATAATTTAAAAAAGGATATTAGGATCAAGTGACAATAAACCGGACATCAACGCTTTCCGGTTGCTGGTCTATACTGCCACAATTGAGATCGATGGAGTCAGTTCTGGTTTGCCCTTGGCAGGTAATAACTGTCCATCGGTTCGTATTGCCAGCTACACATCGGGATATGTCGATGGGAAGAGCTGACATGGCAGATGTTGTCCCGAGTGTCAGCTGCTTGCACACTTACCCAGAGCGAGCAAGCGAAGCCCTAAATAAAACACAATTTATACTATGAAAAATAAAGATAAATAATAAATAAATAAATAAAAATAAAAGCATTTATATTATTGAAAATTTATATTATTCGACGTGGCGTTTGATTTCACCTATTGCTTCCTTGTGAACGTGCAGGGGATCTTTCCCAGTTTTGGTGCACAACCGCAGTAACGATAATGCAACGTGGGGATGTCATTGGCTAGTCGCTGAAAACTGTGTGACGGTTGCGCTGTATGTTTGCATCCCGAAGGTTGTCTAAAATTTATAGGTGACTCATTTTCACGGCACGGATTACACAAACTGCCTTGTCATTTGTTATAATCACTAGATTTTTATATTATTCCTCTGTTGTTGAGGATTCAAAATCCGTGTGTCAAAGACTGTAGAGAGAAGAAATTCATCTCGGATTAATTGCTTACCCAGAGAAGACCGAAGAAAATACTGATCAAAATATAACACCAAGTCTTATTGATATGACAAGAATTACGGCGGAGCACACTGGCCCAGATATAACAATGATGAGGTCGCCTGTTCGAATTCAAGGAGTTTCATATTTTTTTTAAACAAAGCCTTTCAGATAAGGAGAGCTCGTGGAGGGCGAGGCCCTTGATGAGGAGGAACAGTGGTTCCAGCAGGATGGTGCTCCTCGTCACACTGCTAATGTTACCGTGGCATGGCTCAGTGAAAAGTTTGAAGAGCGTCTCATCAGCTGCAAAGCTGAAAAGTAATGGGCACCTCACTCGTCTCACCTGAGTTACAACATGAACCAGGACAACCCTTGCTGCATTGAAGGCAGCCATTACTGAAATATCCAAGCGATCACCCAGGAAGAATGTGCACGCATTATCAACAAATTTGCATTCAACAGTGTCTTCAACTGAACGGGGGGGGGATCTGGAGCGCATACTGTAGGGCTCTTCTTAACATCTTTGGTTCATATTTGAGACTAAATGGTCGCAGATCCTAAAATGTCATCCTTGTAACATTTAATAGATGTAACTTCCATTACTCTATCATTTGTGTTCCTTGATTTGTGTCCGATCCCAATGTTTCAAAAATTGTGAAACATCCTGTAAATACTGGGATAATTACAAATTAATTTCAGAATTTAATACAACAAAAAATCCAAATACTTTTAAAGGTTTGGATACATTTATGGAAATATTTTTCATATTACAGTGTGACCCGGATATAAGAGAAACCCGGATATAAGAGATTTTATCTGGTCCCAAATTAGAGCCTGTGTTAATGTATATATAATAGACCAAACCCGGATATAAGAGACTCCTTCTCCGGTCCCGACAACCCTCTTATATCCGGGTTACACTGTAATTTAAACGCCTATCTGCCCTAATTTCTGAGAACTTGACGACCTGCAGAAGACCACATCTAAACATTTTAATCCATTACTTAATTCCAACCGCTTTATCGACGCCATATTTTTTATATATGCATTAGCAGTATCGGTACAATCGTATTATAATCATTTTATGTAGAAACGTATAAAAGAAAGGTCGTATTTCGATAAAAACGACAGATTTCTTTTTCTGAAAGATAACGTTTCTTTATATATATATATATATATATATATATATATATATATATATATATATATATATAAAAAAAAATTAGGATTTTAGATAATCATAATTCAGTAATTCATCGAGTTTAGAAGAAACCTCAAAAGAATGCAGAACGTACTGAACGGCCGTTTCATCCTATATTTGGGAGTCATCAGCAGTGCGCATCCACTATCGAGAATTGAAACCCAGAATAGATTTGCTGTCAGGCAAATAAAAAGAATAAATTTTTTAAAGGAATAAATTTTCCTTTTGTTCTTTTTATGCCCCATTGTTTGTTTTCTGCATTTGTTAGTGAACCTTGAACTCCTTTAAAAGAAGTAATGGATTTTCATTTCTTAATACAACATATTTTTATTACTCTAAAAGTTATTCTTAGTGGATAGCCATATTTGAGTAGACGCTCCGTTTATATTTTTTAAAGTGATTTTATTTCGTCTACCGACCTGAGCATTCAAGACATCTTATTAGAGAAAAATGTGGGAGGTCGTTTCTTGAATGTTCAGACCGGTAGACGAAATAAGGCTTAAAGTTATATATATATATATATATATATATATATATATATATATATATATATATATATATATATGAAAAAAAGTTGAAAAACAACTGGAGTCTTTAAGAATATTTATTTAGAGTAATTATACCACGTTTCACACTTCTGTTATTTTCAAAATTTAAATTAAGAAGGAAAGATATGTGGTTGCGATTGATATCTGTTTAAAATTCAATCTGGTTGATGGATTATGATCACGTATTCAGGCATAGTAATTTCTGTGCCAAAAGTTGATCATATGATTTTGTTGTCAAAAGTTGGAGGTGGACGTGGTTAATGACAGTAAAGTGTTAAAGATCATGGATTCAGTTTTATTGGAATTTAGTAGAAATCCCAAAAAGTTCAATGTAGAATCATTAAATATGAGAGTGTGTGTAATATATATATATATATATATATATATATATATATATATATATATATTCTGCAGGAAATTCCGAAGTCTCCTGGAGGCCGTGGTTGAAGCCGACGGCGGCGATTTTATTAAATAAATTTACTCTTTAGTATGTCTAGATACTTATGTTTAATGCTTGTAAATATATCTGTTAAAATTAGATGCCAGAGTTATTTTAATTTTTGCCTAATTTAGACGACAATTTATCCATCGCAACCAATGTATAAAGTTTGATGTCTACCAAACATTTGAAAACGCCAGTATCTCTTCATTGGTTAAACACGTTGACTGCCAGAAATCAAATAGAAAATCTGACTTGAAACGCCAACTTTATAATAGCTAACTTAGGCAATAAATTTTTTATGAGTCTTAACATTGTTTTCACACTAAAAGTATCACAGCGAATTAACTCCTTGTTAGCGCCCACAGATAAAAATGTATCGGAAAATGAACGTAGTCGGCGTCATAATAAAAACTGCCAGCTACCAACTTGTGGTTGGCAGTCAATGTGTTAGCATCAAATACTCTTCTCAGTCAGTTCATCTTCTCCAAAAACAAAATTAACCTAATCAAATAGATTTATCCGAATAGATTATGTACACTCAATTTACAATTTTTTTTTCTTGAGTGTCGCTAGTTACTAAGGAAATTTTGTAACCAGAAAACACGGGCAGCAGCAGTAAAAAAACAAAAACAAAACATGACATCCAGCAACAGCAGTTATCAGTCTAATCAGCGGCCAAAGTTAGGTTTAAGCCTCTAAGTTTACTCCAGGAAATTGGCCTCCGAAAATGGCTGAGTGGGTAAAAGCGTTGGTTCATAAATGTGGTCGGATATGATTGCAATGTTTGGGTCGGGCAGGTTATACTTTCACTTAGTAGAAACGGACGAGCAATAACTGAACAGAATTAAATAAAATAAGAATTAGACGATGTCCCCTAAACATGTGCAGTTGAACAAGAATAGCCTACCCTCGTAGATTGAATAAAGTGTTCAGTTCAGAATTCCTTGTAGATCGATATGCACTTGAGAAAGGTCGGATGGTACAACGGCCTAAACACAACAATGATTAGGACAATAGTCCGAATATAGAGTAAATAATAATCCGTCATCATAGAAATTCAGACTTTTACTTATTCTTTTCTAACCATAGCCGATTATAGAACAAGTTTGGAATGAGAACTCTAAATAAACTGCTCAGTTCGGAATTCCCTGTAAGTAACCAAGATCTATATATACCTGTAGAAACACTATTTACATTGTTCGGACTATAGTCCTCATTCTTTGTCATATTTATCACAATGTTTCGGCCGTTGTACGTTCCGGCCTTCTTCAGGTGGTTGGAATGTCGAACTAAACCTTTTATTTCGCTCGCTGGGGTAGACTGTTCTAGTTCCACGTGCCATGTCTAATGGATGTCAGTTATCAGTTATTTCTTGTTAATTCCCCTCTCCAATTTCCAACCGCCTTAACCAGGTATTGAACTCACACTCTTTGGGTCCTGTCACTGGATCTAACGAACGCCTTTGTCCACTGTGCCATGTGTCCTTCAGGTCACATGGCACAGTGGATAAAGGCGTTCGAGTTTGAGTTTTGAAGCGCGAAATTCTACGTTTGTCTTCTGAGCGATGTGTCCTCAAGGACACATGGCACGGTGGATAAAAGGCGGTGGAGAACTTGGAGTGGGGAATTAACAGAAGATAACTGATAACTGACATCCATTAGACATGGCACGTGGAACTAGAACAGACTACCTCAGCGAGCAAAATAAAGGGTTCAGTTCGACATTCCAACCACCCGAAGGCCGGAACGTACAATGGCTGAAACGTTGTGATAAATATGGCAAAAAAAGATGAGGACGATAGTCCGAATAATGTAAATAGTGTACATAATACCTCATCTCAGAAATATAGAGAGATATCTACAGAAACGTTATGATAAAAACAACAAAAAATGGGGACAACACTCTGAATACAGTGTAAATAATAGGGAAACATAGTAAGCATAATAGTCATATTCAATTCACAGCTCTCGCAATAATCCCTTACCACTCACAATCATTTGTTTCTTATTTCCCATGCTTTTTTTTTTATAGTAAAGTCATTTACATTATACATATAATAGTTCAATTCTATCAGTAATTCTTGCAGTAATAACGACTACTGACGACCTCTTCCTTCTTGGTTATAACTTACGTCTTGAAATATTCTCGAACCATGCAGCTTGATACATTTTGAAATATATTGAACTATACAGCTTCTGATGTTTTGGAGACACTGTCAAAAACTCACAACCATTCGAAACGTTTTGAAACATTCCTGAATAAACATCCAGTTTCAGTATTAAACGACCCACAGGGGTTGATATGCTGGTAGAAATAAATAATCAATCATTCTTGATTATCGTACAATCATTTGTCGTCCAGTTCTATCGTAAAAATTATTTGTATTACTTTTATATTATCCATATTTTATAAGTAACGCTTCTATTCAGTCCAGACTATTGGTAATCTGGTGCGCTTTGATTTTTCGCTTTTCGGTCCAGTTTGAGTAGTGAAGCGCGAAATTCTATGCTTGTCTTCTTTTTTTGGTTGTTTTGGGGGTTGAGGAATAGGGTTAATCATCTATTGTATCATAGCGGAAGTTGAGGTTGAAAAAAACCTTTTCAACGTTTACCGACTTCAACTAAATTGGCTCTAAAATACAATAGTGATTCTTCTTTCTTTCTTTCTCACTTTTTGTAAGAATTTCATGTGTCACTTATACATACAGTCATACAGTTTTCGACGTATTTACTTTATAAATCCTCGCCGTGATGCCACAAGTTACATAAACAGCTCGTTATATAAAAGAAGCCTATTGTGATATTCATGTCAGTCACGGATTTTATTATAATTAACATGTCTTCGAAAGAGTATTAATGCCAAAGGACGTTTAATTCATCGTCAACTGAAGATCTTCTTTTCTTCGTGATGCAATTGTCGAACTGCTAATCTGATGTCTTCAGTTTGAGCTGAGGTTTCTCTTTTATTCAAAATGTCGGCTGAAGAAGGTAGTTGAAAGTTTTGTTTGGCTTCCCCTTCTTCGACAACACGAGAGCGTCATATCACGTTATGGGTAACCCACTAAAGTTAGTGGGGTACCACATGTACAGCAACTATAGCAGCAGTAATATATCTGGAGAAATTTGGAGCATGTAATTTGCTTTCATTGGACCATGTGTAATTTTGTTGATTTGAAAACAATGCCATCAGTTTATAGACGTCATACTGATAAGTATACGAGGTCTGAAGTATAGGGATTGTTGCTATGGTAACGCAGCGAAAGTACGAAAGTGAAGCCGCTTGGCATAGTTTGACTATAAACTCTGTCGCGCATACATACTTATGTTCTCTCTAGCTTCTACTGTTTATAGTCGTGCTTGAAAGGAAGATGTGTAGAGTGCGGCCATGTTACCACATCAGAGAGTTTCCATCAGTAACCATGATTTGTGAAGCAGTTTTGGGCCAAGGACTACATTCCCTAGGCCCGACAGCCACCATAAGGTTGAAAGACTATATTGAATCCATTGCTAGTTCAGCTGCTAAGGAAGTTGGTTCGGTCTGTCGTGCGAGACCATTTTTCACTTCAAAATCTGTTATCTATAAATCTACCATTCGTCCATGTTTATAATATTGCAGCCACACATGGTCCGGTAACCCTGACGTTTACCTTGACCACTTTTTTTATAAAATCCAAGAATCATCAGCAATATTATTGGTCCTAATCTGGCAGTTTCAGTTCTTTTCCCACAGCCGTACGTTTGGATCTGTCTTTTCTATAAATACTTTCATGGTAACTTTTCGGATGAGCTCTTCGCATCTGTACCTAGACTTTTTGAATTTAAGCGCAGCAATAGACTGGCGTCGAGATCTCATCAATATATAGTTAAGCTGGCTAGATATAACTGTACGTTCTATGCTTAAAGTTTATTTTCTCACACTTCTTGCTTATGGATTCCATTCCGTCTCCATACTTTCTAGCAAACTTTAATCTGCAAAAATGTAAATGCAATGTCGTCAATCGCTATGTATTGTCCTCCTGATTACTTTCTTTTCCTGCTCTTATGATTGTTTCTGTTCCTAATTCTTCCACACCATGTAAAGGGAAAGATCATCATCTAGACAAAATTCATTAAAAGAACCGAATGGTAAAAATAGGGGGGGTGGGGTAAAATCAAACAAGAAAGTAGAAACAAAAGAAGTTCAAAGAACAAAACAAAAGAAACAAAATGCTAATAGTCTGAAGTACATAGAAATGATAGACACTTCACCCATATAAAAAAAAATTGACATGTAAAAATTCATAATTCGCAAAACATAATCAAGATGCAAAACCTTATTCAATGGAATTGTAACTGGGGTCAAAACACTATGAAAGTGTAAAAACAGGTTTTAATACCAGAAATACTTTGTAAAAACTTATTACCAGCAATATATTTTTAAAAACAAATGTCGCCAGCAATGCATTTTTGAAAAACAAATATTACCAACAATATATTTTTGTAAAATATATATATATATATATATATATATTACCAGCTATACATTTTTTGAAAAAAAAGAAAAAAAATATTACCAGTGATACATATTTGAAAGAAAATTATTACCAGAAATAAATTTTTTTTGAAGGAAAAATTATTACCAGAAATAGATTTAAAAAAAAAATAATACCAACAATAAAAGTTTTGTCGGCATTAAATAACCCATTGAGGTTGAGATGCCGTAAAACCAAACCAAACCAAATCCACATCCTGTAACCATTTATGTCATAGTGGTTTTACTGCCTAGTATGGGGGATGATATCGATTAAAAAAAAAATGATATCACTCCTTGCGACTTTTTTTCTCTTCAAAAATCAAGTCCAATTTGTAAGAAACAAGATTTCAAGATGTCTAGGAAATCTAAGAATGTGACGATGGGGCTGCTACTATTCCCAAAAAAAGGAATGCCAGGAATGCGTCCATAAATGGAAACGACGCTGGATAAGGTATGTGACTTCAGAAGGGATCTACGAAGGAGATTAAATGCTGAACTGATATGTGTTGTAGTTATCCTTTTATAACACCAGGTTCGATACTTTTTGATCAGACCTCGTATTACATTAAGAAATGTAAATCCAAGAAAAAAAATCAGCGTTCCTAGGTTCAAGCTGTTCATTGGATAATTAACCTTTAAACTAGATTCATTGGGTTTATCAAAATATTTACTGATATCTCTTTTTTTTTTTTTTTTTTTTTTAAATACAGGAAATGACTGCAGCATCCCAAATTGTCCGGCGGAACCAGACTGTCATAACAGAGGTCAATGCGATTCGAACTCTAACCCACCCAAATGCATCAATTGTCAATCCGGATGGATGGGCCCGTCATGCAATGACCCTTGCGTTCATGGCATGCCAGATGCTTCAAACACTCACTGCGTTTGCAACACCACGTGCCATCACGGACTGGGCTGTAATATAGAATGCTCTAACCACGGTCAATGTGACAGAAATGGTGACTGTTATTGTCCACCTCTCAGTGGATGGTCAGGAAGATTTTGCCAAACACCAGGATGTCCAAGACACCCTCACACTCTTGAAGAATGTAGCAACCACGGCGTCTGTAACAGTGAATTACATCTATGTGACTGTCAAGTGGGATGGACTGGACTAGCTTGTCATATTCCAGATTGCCCCGGAGAACCGGATTGTAATAATAGAGGAGTAAGTGGAACATATTTATCTATAGGAAGAATTGGGAAATTTTAAGCTGCAACAAATGTTGCTTTTTTTTTTTTTTTTTTTTTTTTTTTTTTTTTTTTAAATATGTTAACATACGCACAAATTTTATATATGTTGTATGCATTTGGATTTACAGTTTATAACTCGTTGATAATGCAATAACATTGTCTAACTCGTTGATAATGCAATAACATTGTCTAACTCGTTGATAATGCAATAACATTGTCTAACTCGTTGATAATGCAATAACATTGTCTAACTCGTTGATAATGCAATAACATTGTCAACTCGTTAACATAATGCAATAACATTGTCTAACTCGTTGATAATGCAATAACATTGTCTAACTCGTTGATAATGCAATAACATTGTCTAACTCGTTGATAATGCAATAACATTGTCTAACTCGTTGATAATGCAATAACATTGTCTAACTCGTTGATAATGCAATGACATTGTCTAACTCGTTGATAATGCAATGACATTGTCTAACTCGTTGATAATGCAATGACATTGTCTAACTCGTTGATAATGCAATGACATTGTCTAACTCGTTGATAATGCAATGACATTGTCTAACTCGTTGATAATGCAATAACATTGTCTAACTCGTTGATAATTGTTGTCTAACTCGTTGATAATGCAATGACATTGTCAACTCGTTGATAATGCAATTTGTCTAACTCGTTGATAATGCAATGACATTGTTCAACTCGTTGATAATGCAATGACATTGTCTAACTCGTTGATAATGCAATGACATTGTCTAACTCGTTGATAATGCAATAACATTGTCTAACTCGTTGATAATGCAATAACATTGTCTAACTCGTTGATAATGCAATAACATTGTCTAACTCGTTGATAATTCGTTTCGTTGAATGTGACAGAAAAGGAAAGAACATCTGACATAGGTTTCTGTGGGGAAAAGATCTGGTATTATAATACCAATAATTTTATGCTTAGTTTTTCTTAATTATAGGTTCCTGGGAAGACAATTGTTAGTATTGGTTTGTTTAAAATCCGGTATGAATTATAGATTACTGTCTATAACGCCTTAATGGGCATTGACCCATTTTTGGGAAGGCAAGCATTAATAGGTTAAGATTTTACGCATCTTAAATTTAACTGCTAAATAATATTATTCAAGATCTGTAATGTTGAATATTGTATAAAATCATCAGAAAAAATTAAGTTAATTTCTGAAAAACGCTACATATATAGTCGATAAAAATGTGATTTATATTTTGAAAAAAAAAAGCTTCAACACACCCCTTTGTGCAAATTAATGGAAACAAAACGAATAATTCCGTTATTATTCTCTTTATTTTTTTCGTATTTTTCCAATGAAACATGAACCAGTGCACACAGTATTTCGTATGCCCATTCCACGAAGTCGTTCCTTGCAGATTGACCACAGATTATCGATTAGATTTAACTCAGAAGAGTTTCCAGGCCAGTGTATAGTACTTTGATTTGCTCACTGGTAAGACTTGACAGTGTGTTCGTGCAGCGTTACGATTTTCGTATGCTTCCTAGGAGTAACGCCCATCGCAGACAATAGCCGTAAGACAGCTAATCGACAGTCGAGACAATAGTTTCTGGGCGTGATAGAAAATTCTTGGCAATCACGGATGGCGTAATATTTTTCAAAGCTAAACAAAATTTCATCATACAAACCGGAAATAGATTCATATTACGGCACACAACTGCAAATAACCTAATCTGAAGAAAAATAGAATTCGATTACACACTGTCACTCCAGAGGGTCTAAAAATGACCGTATGGTGAAAGAAAGGAAACTAAACCAGTTGTTTAAATTAATTTGCATAAGGGTGTACTCTACTGTATCCAGTTTTTTGGTTTGTCGAAATATCTAAGATTGGTTGTGTTTCTCTGTCGGGTAGAATTTAGTATCTTCGGTGAGTTGTGAAGTGTTTCCTTTTATCAAGCATTCATGCTATTTGCCTTAATTCTAAGACGAAGATCATCTTTATTCGCTTGAAGTTGTTAGTCTGCTCAGGTGATAGAGAAAAACCAAGTAATTATACAAAACGCTTTCGGCAGTTTGTGAAACAACGTCACAAGTCCCGTGACCCATTAGGGTTGTACAGCGACCATAGCAATAGTGTGACTAGATCGAGATAACCTGACGGAGCCCATTCTCCTTGAGGCTGTTTTAATTCAATTTTCCTTCACCGAGACGGGTTCGCAACTTAAGGCAAAAGAGTCTAATTAGCCCCTGCTATTTAACCCATAGCTGAGCGTGAGAGATTTTTGTCCAAAGGATTTGTACTAAAGTAAGCATAACAGCCGGAATTTGAACTCGACTCGTCAATTTTGCTTTACGCGTCCCCTATCTTTACACTACCCACACAACCAATTTATTTTCTCTTAACTTTGGAATAAATCAGGCTTTTATAAAATATTTCCATTTACTGTATGCTTGCAAACTCAAGTACAAACCTGACCCTGTTTACCGACGGACTATGGTAAATACCTACACCTTTTTTACCGGTTGATTCTGGTAAATACCTACACCTTTTTTACCGGTTGATTCTGGTAAATACCTACCGGTTGATTTGGTAAATACCGGTTGATTCTGGTAAATACCTACACCTTTTTTTTACCGGTTGATTCTGGTAAATACCTACACCTTTTTTACCGGTTGATTCTGGTTGGTTGATTCTGGTAAATACCTACACCTTTTTTTACCGGTTGATTCTGGTAAATACCTACACCTTTTTTTACCGGTTGATTCTGGTAAATACCTACACCTTTTTTTACCGGTTGATTCTGGTAAATACCTACACCTTTTTTACCGATTGATTCTGGTAAAAACCCGATGATTGTTTTACCGACGGACTCTGGTATAATAATAGAATTTTTGTCAGCGTTAAATAACCAAGCAAAATTTGATATGTCGTAAAATCCACCAACTAAAATTAAAGGAGGTTTTGTCTTAATTATCTTTAATGCTGTATGGAGTAAACCACGTTTTGTATTAACGTGGGACTTGTTGACCGACGTCTTGCATAGCAATAGCGTTATAATTTAAAAGGGATATTAAAGGAAGCAAATATTTATGTTTGGCACTGATCGACCTCGATGTTAAGTCAATTCGTTCAGTACAAACTGTAAAAATGTAAAGTGCATGGAGAGCTCTTCTTTTGTAGATAAAAATATTACCAAAAAAAAATAACTTGACAGGATCGATAATCCGATAGATTTGTTATCACGTACAGATGGCTATTTTCATAAAAGCGAGCGGGAAAGCAAAAAGACTAGAGGAAAACATACCAGAGAAGTAGACGGTAAGAATGATAGAGAAAGACTAATCAGAGTGACGGAGGTAGAAAATAATTAGTGGGTAAGAGGATAGACAGAAAGAAGAGGGAGACAGAACTGGAGAGAATTTTTAGTTGCAAGCAGATGTATGTGTGTGTCGTTTTCTTTCCGACCAGAGTTCGAATCTCACCATAGTCGATTTGTCAGGAAAGTGACGTCTTGATGTTATTGGGCTGGCGAGGTCATCCCAGCGGGTGGCGCAAAATACTCCCTGACCGTTAGTGTTATGAATTTCGCATCTTCGTGCTGTTGATTTAAAATTCTGTGTTAAGAATAGTTTAGTTTATTATTGTTGCTTATAATATTATAATTATTTATAATTTATATATTTCGAATTCTTAAGTTCGAAAGACAAAAAATTTTTAAATGATTAAAAAAAATGAAATTGTGAAAACACGCTATGTATCAAGGCGGTGGTAACTCTTTTTTTCCCTAAAATCCGTCATTATGACATATTATGGAATAAACTTGGCTCAAAAATATTAATATAGGTTATATATATATATATATATATATATATATATATATATATATATATATATATATATATATAATTAATGTTTTATGAATATTAATTGGTGTTATATATTATACTTATTATGTGTATTCATTAATCTATACTTAATAGCTCTGTTATAAAACATTGAGCACTGTTTTTATAACACCTGTAAAAAAATATATGTACGTGCAAGTACATGTGCGTATACATTTCTTTTTATCATATCCATATCTCTAGGGAACTAGATAAATACACACACAGATCAAAGTGGCTGAAAGAAAGACAAACAAACGTATTAGCGTGGCAGGAAAAGACACGAACGGAATAAGTTGGTAGCTATTTGCCAATCCACCAAATGAAGGGAATATGGCACAAAGCCATCTGGAAAGTGGGAATTCTATGTGTACAGGAGGTCAGTGTGAAAGATTACTCAACTCTTTAGGCACTTTCCTATAGAGACGTTTCAAGCATTAACCTTGACCTTTCCTTTCTTAATGTAACTGGAGACTTTTAGGTGATGGGGATCTAGCTAAATATATGAAACGAGTTACTGGGTCCGTATAACGTAAAATGCTAACGACAGAATAAAGTATGAAAAAAAAAAATGGACTGCTGAAATGCATTGTAAAAGGAAAAAACATAACAGAAAACAAACAGAATTCTGAGTTGAAACACCTTTTTATATATATATATATATATATATATAATATATATAAAAAAAAAAAATTAAAATCTTCAGACACACTGTGTTGTATATTAATATTCTTTTGTTTTTGTTATTTCATTTAGATTCCTCAACTAGTTTCGGCCAACGTGGCCATCATCAGGAGAAAAATTTTTTTCTGCTTGCTGGTACCAGTGAACTACAGAAATGAACGTCTTGATGGAGAAAATGAAATTTTTCTCTCTCTCATATATATATATATATATATATATATATATATATATATATATATATATACTAGCAGTATAACCCGTCTTTGACCGGGTGTTTCATTACTGGGAATTTTTGCTGTTTAATTGGATCTGTTTAAGTTTAGTCATCCCACCCGAAAATCAATATTAATAACAACATTTGGGTTCCAACTAAGGGACATCCCCAAATAGGAGGGGGCGGGGGTTAACAATTTGAATGGGGGGGTGGCTCTGAAAAGGGATCTGTATAATAATAGATATTATTGTAATAATTTCAACTATTTATTTTTATTGGTTTTCATGAAAGATGTATATCCAAGAACATATAGTAAATAGTAAAACGTTGCTGAGAGTTATAATGGACAGGAAGTAGTGGAGAGCCATTGTCGCCAAAAATTTGGACTCAAAACCGGCACTGAAGAATGCAAACTGTGGAAATGCATAAACAATATCCGGCCACACACACACATTTTGAGAATTATAGATATAAGAAGATATATATCCAAGTATATAATTGGTGTATACGCAATAAATTCCAATAACCAACAATTAGTATTCTTAAAAGAGTGCTCAATACAGAATAGAGCGAATATAATTATTTATTTAAAAATTGTAACATAAATATGTTATAAATCACTACAAAAATAGCCATTTTGTTTCAACACCTCCGGTGTCTTATCAAGTGATGATTTTGAATGTACAATCTACATTCAACATCATCATTTGATAAGACACCAGAGATGTTGAAACAAAATGGCTATTTTTGTAGTGATTTTTATAACATATTTATGTTATAATTTTTAAATAAATAATTAATATATATAATTGTCGCTAAATAAAATCCTTATGAAGAAAAAGGAAACTATTGTCCTCAACAAATATGAGGACAATAGTCCGAATAATGTACATAGTGTACATAACACATCATCTCAGAAATATAGATAAATTCTATCATCCAGTTAAATATTTTAATTCGTTCGTGTCATCATTGGTCCGGTTTACAAGTTTATTTAACGCTTGCCTGAATGTTTACAGCATTTAATAGGAATACACCTTCCGGGATAAACTTGAACTCTAAATCAAATTAAGTTAAAAATATTTTTTAAATATGGCAAAAAATATTTTTGAAATATTTAAAATATTGTTTGTTTAAAGAAAGTTGAAATATAATTACTCTACAAACAACTGGACGAAACGGCAAAGCGGCATCTCTTTGTGTCTGTCTTTAACTTAAAAATCATTTTAATTAAAAATATCGTCTGTTTGAAGAAAGTTAAATAAAAATACTTACTTATTTACTGGT
The DNA here is from genome assembly GCA_903632075.3 of Acanthosepion pharaonis. Lineage (NCBI taxonomy): Eukaryota > Metazoa > Mollusca > Cephalopoda > Sepiida > Sepiidae > Acanthosepion > Acanthosepion pharaonis. Next base: position 1,204,246 of record CAHIKZ030000379.1, on the reverse strand, counting down.
AAATCATTAAGCTAACGGACGTTTAGTATGTAGATATATCTTTCTGTAATGAGGTTACAAATATGTTTCTGTGTGGGTAAATATTAAAATCTTTCGGTAGGTGTCAGTCAGTTATGTGACATGCGTGATACACGCTTAGGCGATCATGTATCTGATGCATGACTGACGAAGCAGATTTTTTTTGCCGCAGTAGGTTCCCATTTTTTCTGCGGTCGACCAGTTGCCATCCAAAGCTATAGAACCCGGTCTGTCCTATTATTTACCTATAGCTGAGGGGGAGAAGAAGAGGGTTCATACCTTCCCCAAGGATATTAGCACTTAATGGATTCGACTGGAATTCGAACTCGATTCCTCAATCCGAGCTGCTATCCATTACTCCACCGTGCCTCCATACGAAAAATCTACCGAGGTGTACCGTATTCAAAAAGTTCTTAGTATAATTATCTTTCTTTTTTTTACTTTAGGTTTTGCTTACTAACATGTCTGCCCTCAAAAACGTCATTGAAAGTTAGCTGCGTAACCATGGGAGAGGTTGTACTTCGGAAATTGATTTTTAAGGTTCTTTCGTGTACCCGTCTCGGTACGCACTGTCTATTGAGAAGACTGGATCCCAACCACATGACGTTGTTCTTTTCTTTACTTCGCTGAAACTTGGGAGGGGGGTATTTTTTTTTCTTTTTTTTTCTTTTTTTAAGAAATGATGATAGTTTTTCTGAGAAAAGACCCAACTAATTCCAATTTAAGAAGTATTGAAATATCACCATTTAGTGACCATTTTACGTCAACGAATATTGGAAGATTTCCTCAACGATGAAGAGGAGACTCGAGGCGACAGAGATGTGGTTCTACAGAAGGCTTTTGAGGATATCGCGGACCGAGCGTATGAACAACGATGAGTTCTTAGAGAGGTTGCAAACAAGGAGGAGGCTTATATTTAATATCAGGAAGATGCAGCCGAAGTTTCTGGAACACATAATGAGGAAGGAGGACCTGGAGAATCTGATGCTCACGTGTCGAAGAGAGGGAAAGAGAGACAAGAGAAAACAACGCGTGACATAGCTGGTGGGCTTAAGCAAATGGATGACAGAACGTGGACTGGGGGAAGAATCAGAAGGAGGGAACTTGTTGAGAGTTGTAAGGGATAGGGGGAGGTGGAGAGCTATGATCACCTACGTCCTGAAAGGACATGGCACTTAAAAAGAAAAAACAAGACGTGCTCACTGGAAGGGAGTTTATGAATGTTTGGGCTTTTGATGGCCCGAGTATTGATGCACAGATTGGTAGAACTTCGAGCGTACCGTTTTCTGTAGAAGCCGGCTATCGGTTACAAACCAAAACTCTTGATGTTTCTTTATAGAATAGAAAACAAAATGGAGGAAAAAAAACTCTTAAAATTTTGGAGAGAAATTTTTTTTTTTCTTTTTTATTTTTAGACTTACAGAAAGAAAGTAAAAAATATCTTTAACAGTTTCCAAAATCTTTGTATCTCTTTTCTCCCTAAGTAATTAAATATTCTTCTCCTCTTTTCTCGATGGCTACCCAAATCCAGAATTTGATTTGCCAAGACGTCTAACTAGCATTTGGTGCTATTGTACTTTCATCCTGTTTTTTTTTTCCTGAAAAATGAACAAATTGGATACACCTGCTGGTTACGCTGCAAGAGTAAGCCAACTTTCTGCTTCACTTACAGGCATTGCAGCAGGGGCTGTTATTGATTCTCTAATCAAGAAGCTTGTTCCTGGTACATCCCGTCTCAAAGAAAAAATATTATTATTATTTCCATTACAAATATGTTGCCTTTTCCTTTGTTTTCTCCATAGATAATAAAAGAATACTCACCGTTCTTTTTATATTACGCTAAACTTCTTTCTGAATTTTTTCAAAATCTACAGTTAGGTTTTTTTTTCCCTCGTTTCCATGCTTTCCATTCCTTCTTTGATCAACACCGGATTAAGAAAATCAATAATACGACTTAAAATATCTGCAGAGGTGATTTGAGCAAACAGATGGTTTGATATTTCCTTTTTGTTTTTTTTGTTTTTTTTTGTTTTTTTTCTTGCGGGTTAAGCAGCTATTTTACTAAGGAATACTAAACAGAATATTATTGTATAGAGATTTACTCAGCTCAGGTTAGATGTGGCACAAGGCCGAGTTTTGTATCTCTTAATATTTTTTTGTTATCTCTCCTAAACATTGCTCCACCAGCCATTTACTCAAGCTTGCTAAGTAAGTTATGCATTGGTTTTCTCTGTCCCACTTCCTTTCAATCTGCCCTGTGGTGATCAATTTTCCAAGCCTTCTTTCCTCATTATAACCCCAAGAAATTTCTCTTCCTGATGTTAAGTATAATTGTCATTTTGTTTCAACGTTCTTCAAACCGTTCTCGTTTATCACTTGTTTGGTCCATGGTATCCTCAGCATCTTTCTGTAGAACCACATTTCTGTTTCACTTCTTCGTCTGTGAAGAGATTGTCCAGCATTCACAGCCATATAGGAGGACTGATATTATGTAACGGTTCAGTATTCTTTTTGTTTGTAACGAAATTTTTATTTTTCCTTATATTTTGCTTAGCTTCTTTTTTTTTTTTTTTTTTTTTTTTTTTTCCTTTTTTAAAGTAGTTCACTCCAAGCAAGGCAGGAGTGTCACTAGCACGCAAAAGGGTTACAGAGAATTGAGAACAGGAGTAAAGAAGCATGTTTGAGGAAAAGGATACAGATAAGGACGGGGATCAAGCTCAGGGTGTCAAATGTCGATTGACATTACACTTGAATATTTGAAGATTAGTCATCGGGGAAGCAAGTAAGGGGAAGAGAGTTCCACAGCTGGGAAGTGCAGGAAAGGAAACTGAGAAAAGGAGACGGTTACCTTTAACCGTATTAACAGTGAAAGGGTGAACCGAGATGACAGCCTGGTAGCTCGCTTAAATTCATGCAGTCTGGGAATCGGTAAAAGTAGCTCGTCGCAACAGTTACCGTGAAAATATTTGAGAGAGCCAGCCAGTCAGCCAGCGCCACGGCTGTGAGAAATCTATTGGAAGGCATCTTTCGCTATTCCAATTCGCCTTCAGTTTCCGGTGTCGCACTTTCCGTCCTCTGTTAAAACACTTCCCAGATATTTAAATTGTTCTTATTGTTCGATTTTGATATTTCCAAATTTTAATGTTGGGCAGTTACTTTTGCTAACAACCGTGCATTCCGTCTTCTTGCAATTGATATTTGATCCTTTCTTTTCGCTTTCCTTCATTACCTTCTCTACGAGTTCTTGTAGTTTCTTTTCTCGGTCTTTTATTCAACACTGTGTCATCTGCATAACTTACGTTAAGATTGTGGCAACTGATAAGGCATCCTAAACGACCATAATATTTAGAATTTTAGTATAGAGTATAAATCCTTCTGTTAAGAAATGTGGTAAAAGATCGATTATTTAATTTGTGCTCTGTAAACAAAAAAGAAAACAGGGGCTATTATGTCTAGACATTAATTAATACGGTAATCTTATATTTGTCTGTAGGGACATCTATAGCTTTGCTTTTTTTTTTCCAAAATGCCAATTTTATTTATTGAATTAAGTTAACTATTTCAAATGGGCGTTGGCCTGAAGTATTCTATAAGAAACTAATTCACTTTGAGTAGCTTTTAAGATTATGTCATTTATCCTTCTATATACGATGTCTAAGTATAGGGTGCTACAAAAATAAAATTACAACACATAGCAATTCTACATTTAATCACCTTCGAAGTAGTCCCCGTCTGAAGCCATGCACCTTATCGAGCGCCGTTGCCGTTGATGAAGGCATTCCTGGAATGTCTTGTTTTAGGATAGCGAGCATCTTCCTTGTCGCATTCTCTTGGATTTCCTCGACGGCTTGAAATCATGCGAATTTTTCCCCCCTTCAAAAAACAAACCCCCGTTTGAAAGAATTTTCTTTACAAGCAGGGTTTGTTTTTGAAGAAGAAAAAATTGCAAGGGGCGAGATCTCGTGAATATGGTGGTGTTCGGACTTTGGGGAATGTTTGTGCTTTACCAAAGACTGTGATGTGTCGAGACGACCACACTCTACACACTTTCCTTCTATATAAACTACTATAAACTACAGAAGTAAGTGTGAACGTTATAACTTAGACGATGAATCCTGCCGTACGTGCACACTATCTGTGCCAAGCGGTTTCACGCTCTGTACTTTAGCTCCGTTACCAGAGCATCAGTCCAGATACTTTTTCGTCAGACCTCCTTTGGTTAAAGCTTTCTCTTTTACTCTGAGCAGTATTCTCATATTCGTTGTTTCGATGAATACGTTCCGGTCGTTTGACTCTCCGACACTCTTCAGTTATATCCGACAGCTTGTAATCTTCATTTGTTTTTGTTTTTTTTTTTTAATTTTCATATTTTGGACAGTTGAAAAAGCGATATGAAATTACTGTAACGTGAATTTGCGAAAGGCTGGAAAACCTATCGGTTGATATATAGGGAATGACACGCCAATGGTGAGAATGTTAGTCTCACGGTAATTCCTCAAAACATCTATTACCGTATGTTTGTTATTATATAACTGAGGGACTTGCTACAGTCATGACCACCAAATTTTCAATGGTTGCTAATCGAACCCCCGGAGAATGTTTAATAAATAATTTTTTGAATATTCCAAAACATATTTGAGCATCGGAACTCTTACTATAATATAAATATTCGGGTGTTCAGAAACTAAGTACGTATTTCACCGCTGATGCATGAACCCGCTAAGGAAGATTGATTGGTTGAATGCTAGGAGACAGTGCAACATTTATACTGCACTTCAGAGTTAGCACTATGACGGATTATATCTTTAACAAAGCAACATATTCGCCATTATTTACAGTATGAATTCTGAAATTGGTAGAGTTGCTACAGAGGCATTTAAAATATTAGTGCAAAGTGTACAGATGCAGTTAGGTTTTGTACGTATGAGTTAGGGTTTAAAAAATGCGATTGTGTAATGACCGAGAAGCATTGATCTCGAAGACAACTCATTCTGGTGTTACTATAGTATGCGGTCTACTTCATTTATTACTATAGTATGCGGTCTACCACGTTATGAATTATACAGTAACATCACCTCAACTCTCGTGCCGTCCATTTGCTGTCTACCACGATGAATTCTACCATCACATCACCTCTCATGTGTCCTGTCCACATAAAAGGAAAGAAATGGGCCTCCCACATCAGTATCCCTCTAGGTTTGAAACTCTTAATAACAGGTGGATAATCTCCATCAGATTAAAATATTGCTAAAAGATTTTTATAGACGTGTCATCTTGACTGAGGAAACAGCAATCGCTTTTTTACGAAAACATTCTGCAAGATACGCTATGGTATTAGATAACGCGATAGACCGCGTGCTATAGCAGTGAATGAGACAGACCGCATGCTGTAGTGTTTGATACCGTGGTAGACAGTATACCATGGTAGCATCATACTATTAAGAGCCTGATGAATTGGGTGAAGCACCAGGTATCCCGTTTAAAAAATAGTATTATGTTCGTTTTTATATTAATTTCTTATAAAACAATTAATTCCCGAACATCCTAAAAATATAATGTTGAACTTGGCCCTTACTTTGAGTTCGTCAGGTTTGCAAAACCGAATCATTATCTTTTTGCTTACTCATGAAAAATAGTTGAAATTTCCACGTCAGAAGCTAAAGTTACTTTTTTCCATTCATTACGATTTTAAAATGTTTCATTTATATTAGTAGCATGAGCAATTAAAATAAACGTTAATATCTCTTACATCATTTATTAAGGTTTCATAAAAACATTTCGGTGTAATATTTGGGTTGAATGCTGCAATAATAATTCAAGTAGTCAACAAGGGTATAGAAAAAAAAATAAACATCAAAATAATTTTCAAGTATTTTATATTACATGTTTCTTTTTTTTGTTGTTGATTTTTTTTTCATATATTTCATATCATATATTTAATTTATCAACAATAATTCAATAAAATTTAAAAAAAAGAAATGTCACTACTTGAAAATGTTGTTGAAAATCCGTAAATATTTTAACGCTAGTGTATCCGTGCCGTCAAAAATGATGAAAATTGTTAGAAAGTTTTATTAGTGAGATGCGATTAAACAAGTCTTGAAAAATATATTAAAATTCAATAAAGCGGCGATAAAGAATTCACAACTAAAATAGAAGCCAATAAACCGTTTAACTCATCCGTTCCCTTTATAATCATTGTTATTTATGATTCATTGATTACGCCTGGTGTTATATAAATCGCTTTTTACTCAATATCTTTTCATGTTAAATATTTTGTGGGCTTAATATAACAGTGAAGTGAAAATATCGCTCGGAATCAAAAGATTATCAACAGAATGACAGACGGTGACGACAAAGCCCATTTCGAAACAGTTGACAAAAGACGGTCACTTAATAGACAAAGGTATGAGTGCCTCACATGAAATACTTGAACAAATAAGACTACAATCTAAAAAACGTAGGTGTCAAGGATTAATTTCAGGGTCAATTGAACTCGAGAATTATTAATGCAGTCTAAATGCAGATAAAAATTTTATTTATATAGATTATTAAAACGACTAAGGGAAGTAATTAATTATAATTTTACTAACTTAAGTTGACTTACTTCCCTTCCCCCAACAGATGGGACAGAAAATATATAAATAAATACGTTGATAATTATTGTATGATTTGATGATTAATGATCACCCAGAAGATCATGGTGTTGAAATCGAAATAAGATAGTTCAGTAAATATATAGTTTGAATCGTTGATTGCTTATTGAGGCCAAAGTCTTCATTTAAGCTTTCTGTAGGAATTAGCTTAAAATCCGACCTGCAGAGATGTTTTCAGTTAGTTCAAATAATTCGTTAACTTTTTTCTTTTTTTTTTTTTTTTAAGCATTTCACCCCAAGCAAGGCGAGAAGCCACTAGGATGCAAGGGGTTGCAGAAGACTTGGAGCAAGATCAGATAGGAGTGATAGAGGAAAGGATGAGGAGAAGGATAGTGGATAGATCAAGGCAACTGGAGATGTCGATTGACATTACATTTGAATAGCTGGCGATTATAGCTCTCAGGGAAACTGGAATAGGGAAGGGAGTTCCTCAGGCGAGAGGTGCGAGACATGAAGCTATTGGAGTAGAAGAGACGGCTACATTTAGTAGTTTCGGCAGTGAAAGGGTGAGAGCGGGATGCCAGCCTCGTAGGGCGCTTGAACTCATGAAGTCTGGGAACCAGCGAATGCAGCTCATCGGAGCAATTGCCATGAAAGTATTTGTAAAAAAAAAAAAAAGACAGAGAGAGGCAACGGCGCGTCTGTGAGAGTGACTGTAGACGAGATGCCAGAACAGGGCCACTTATATTGCATATTCGCCTCTGGAGCCTATCAAGTACTCCGAGGCAAACAGAAGGGGCGCCAGACCATATATGGCAGCAATACTCCATGCAAGGGCGAATTGTTGATTTGTAGATCGATCCCGGGGAGATTGATAACGCTTCATCCCAGAACTTCTTTTTTTTTTTTTTTTTTTTTTTTTTTTTTTTTAATTATTTGACATGAAGTTTTGAATCATTTCTGACAGGAAAATCTTCATTTCTTATGAGTTACTTGATGCTATTGTTTGTTTATTTTTCTCATTTTTTATTCAGGTATGCAATATTGCCGTCGATCCTCCAATCTGTACCAACTGCATTGGTCCCTGGATGGGTCCTGCATGCGCCGATCCCTGTGTTCATGGAGTACAATCACCCCCAAATTCTGGAAATTGCTTGTGTGAAGCTGGTTGGGTAGGCATTGGTTGTAATTCAGAATGTTCCGGACATGGTAAAATCGTTAATAATAAATGCGTCTGCGATTACATCACCGGCTGGAAAGGGCCCGTATGTGACATTCCTGGATGCCCGGGTTTATTTAACTTGGACTGCAGTGGAAGAGGTAATGAATTTATTATAATATTAACTAATAATAATTTTCGCGCAGCCATTTATTCATTTTATTTTTTTATTCCTCCTTGAGTGACGATAAACTGTTCTTTTTCTTCTTTTTTTTTTTTTTTTTTTACTTTGCTTCGAAGGTCTTCGGTATTTTTTATATGCCCTGTCCTTTCAGGACGCTGCTTTTCATGGCTCTCCACAACTTCCTGCGCTTTGTAGATTTAAGCAATAGTTGTCCTCCTATCTCTCATAGTCCCTGTTTTGCTTTTCGTTTACGCAAGCACGTTAGGTAGGATGCTTATTGTTTCCACCTCACCCTTGTATCTTCAATATGTCCAAATTCTGCAAACGCTCTTTCCTCATTCGGTTCCAGGATTTTCAACTGTACTTCTTTTTTTTTTAATATGAGCAAAATTGTCCTTTTTGTTTCAATTTTCTTTAGAACCTTTACGTTGTTCCCATGTTCTCTCCAATCGACATTTATTCTCTTAATAACGCTTGTATTAATTCTTGACCAGTGATAATTGTTTTTCTCTTGGTACCAAGGTGGGTTTAGCCGGCTCCAGTATTGGAGTTTCATGGGAATTTGGAATTCTTGGTACCTTTCTATAGGTGTGACACTACTTTATCGAGAGACAAACACGATTTCGTTTGTTTGTAAAGTTTGTATTAATTCCTGAAAAGTGACAATTCCTTTTTCTTTCTTTCTTTCTTTTTTTTTTTTTTTTTTTTTTTTAACCCGCACTGTTGTAGTAAAATAATTTCCAATGCATTTGCCTCAGACATAAATGTTCATTAAAACGACGAAAGAGATTTCAATGATTACAAAAGTGTATGACTATAATTTTGGTGAGATTCGAACCTGCGTTTCATGATTGGAACGCTAACAAAAGCATACGAAATTCGTAATATGAATCAAAAGACAACATGTTACCTCGTTATTAAATATTTTACAATAACCTGTAACAAATGAGAACCATGGAAGTTAGTCTTCCGGCTTTAACGTATACGTTTTGGTGGCATTTACATATTCAATATAACCACACTATTACTTCGTTTTACGTTTTCACGCGAAATGTCATTATAAAGAAAGACTGATCCATAATAAACCGAAACATTAATGGATCCGCGGGTAGTATGGTATTTTAAGTAAATTTGATTTCTCTCGCGATAATTTTCTATCTCATTTTATGGGATGAAAAGTTTTCATTATTTACCTTATTAACACTTGGACTCTTGTCTTCATCTTTTTTTGTTATTGTTTACTAATAAAAAAAACACGAAGACAATAGTCCACGCATAAATAATATAAATTCTCTTACGAGAGCTTGTTACTATTATACATTGATTTTTTTTTCTGTCCGATTTTCCTAAAGACGTGAAAACTGTTTCACTGACTAAACGTATGTTTCTCGCTTACGGCTATATTACGCTGAAACACCGGGTCCAGTATGATAACCGAAATTAAGAAAGCCTGGGATTACTAGGTGCTCTAAACTTGGATATGCAGGTGGCTTAATGGATAGTGACACGGAATTGTCGATCGGAGAGCCGTGTTCCAATTCCTGTTGAGTTCAGTATATTCATTTATACGCAAGCACCCTTCTTCAAAGGTATGATGAATCCGCCTCTTCTCTCCCAAGATATGGGTTAATTAGTAAAACTTGTATCACTAAACCATTATTATCTCAAAAAAATTATTACAATCCAGAAATATTTTCTATCTTTAAATAACTTCCAACGAGTTGATAAGCCCTAGAAAACGAATCAATCTCTATCTATAAAAGGCAGTGTGTGTGTGTGTGTAACGAATGCACGGCCGATTTCGACGGATTTGCACCAACATTTACATGCACATGCTCCAAGTTAGCGGAAAGGCCAACTCCCATCAATAGTGTAAATAATCGATTTTTTCATGCTTCTACGGCAGTTTTCATGTAGTTTGCATCCATTTTCTACTGGCCAGACTGAGAGCCATTAGCTGGCTTCCACGAATAGGCAGGAAGATTCTATTGGCCAGCGTGAGAGCCAACCGCTGACTGACACGAATGTTAACTAGCATGCTAGCATGCAAAAAAATATCGATAGCTACATTCATCACAAGTGGGAAAAATTTAAATCTGCATGGCACTTTACTCCAATTGGCTCATTCGCTTGCTTAAACTCAACGTTGATTCTGATTCCGCAGAAGGGGATTGAGTGTGAAAAAGTATTTGTTGTTAACATTCTTTTTTTCATTCGGTTTTTCCAGTTACGTGTCCTTTTTTAAAGCTGGTCGTTTTGTGTTCATTTTGTTTAGTTCTTTTTTCGTAACAGATTTAATGTTTTCGTATAGAGCTTAGAAAAAATTCGCACTGTGAGTAAGGCATGTAGCAACATCAGCACGGCAAAGGACACTCCTTTAAAACAAGGAAGGGCAAAAATATTTTAAGTCCAGTGATAGTAATTGCTGTATGAGTCGTACGATTTTTGAATCAAGCACGGGCAACGCCGAGCCATGCTGCTAGTCAATTATAAAGATGCTTAATATTTCAGCAACTTAGATAAAATCTTAGGGGAAAATTGTTATTTACTTGTCCCTGAATTTTCGTTTTAAATGTGAACTTCCTTATAATGAATCTTCTAGTTGCAGTGGAATACAATCAAGAAATTGTTTGAAGAAATGAATGCTATTCAGGATTTATTGCATTCTGAAAGCGATACACTTAACGAGGAAAACCTTATGGTATCAACAGAACCGCAAGTGTTTTGTTATGATAGCGAAAACGAGGCTATAAAGACGCTGACGACGATTTCTCCCGGGCGCCGCCATTTTGGTCTTGATCGGATACACTACAGAACAGACTAAGCTACATGACACTTCCCAACAAAAGAATCCAAGTGTGTGAAAATGGATGGCAAAACAGTAGCCATACGTTACTCAGATCAAAGAAAGATCGGATGTTGTGTAGAGCTACGATTTTCCACGTCACAAACGGATAAGGTATCTGAAAAAAGAGGTGTTGCTATATATCAGTGATTAACAATTTTCAGCAGAGGCGCACATACACCACATAACATTGAAAGATTGCATAAAATTGTTTTAATTTCCACACATTTTGATGTAAGCTCAATGCACACACACATACATATATATATATATATATATATATATATATTGTAACTGACAGATAATGTATTCCTCGGAGAGACATTTTTATCCATTCACGATGATTCAATGTATTGTAGATGTTAATACCAAGAGCGTGGCAGAAGATAAGGAAACCTTTATTTAGATAAATTAAATTACAATCTCCAAACAAAACACATTGATCGCAACTTTTCAAACTTGACAGCGTCACTGTCTCCTACAAAAAGAGTGTGGCCTGAGACGATGGCAAGCAATAATAATGATCGGTAAAATTAAATATCGCCAATTTACAAAATAGAAAAATAACTTTCTTAATAAGGTTTTCAGTTATTTGTAGCCATAACAGAAATCAAAACAAACTGTACCAAATTGAAAATTCCATTTCTTAAGAGCAAACTTTCCGAAATGTCTTTTTCTAACAGCTATTCAGTACTCCACCTAATTAATTATAAATTACTCATTCAAAAATTCCAAATAAAATTAATTTTAGATTTGGAATAATTTCGAAAAAATATTAATTTGCTTATATAACGGCTAATTTTATATTAAATTTCTGAATATGGGGCCAGATAAAAATTAAAGAAATATTCTTTTTCATAATTTAAATAGAATTAAATATTTTCATAACCTATACTAAAAGAATAATGATAATTTAAGCAAACAAATATCCCATACGTTTTTTAATAACTTCACTCTCAAGCAAGGCAATGAGGCCACTAAGACACAAGAGATTAGTGAGTGTTAGAGAATATGAGAAAAATACTATTAAGGAAAGAGAACAATAAAAGAACAAGAATTAAGACAGAAATTAGTGATTGACATAGTATTTAAATTTTTGAAGATCAAAGATAGTTCCACAAGCGAGAAGTACGATAGAAGAAACTGTTAGCATAGAATTTACGGTTAAATTTCAAATGTAAAATGATGATACCTTGTCGCCAATTTAGTGCTGTACTTAAATTCATAAAGTCTAGACATCGTAGAGGTGAACAATTACCATGAAAGTATTTATAGAAAAAGTCGCTATATTACGGCGATAGGAAAAGTGACTAACGCCGAGATACCACGTCAAGACCAATAACATTGCAGATTCTTCTTTGGACTTGTTCATATAGAAGAATATTTTTAATCTCATTCTTAAATTTACTGCACGCTCACAGAATTCTAGTATACTTAACCGTTGTTCAAGATGAGTTTTCTTTATCAATTTAGGTGGATGTGAGAGTTCTACGCACCAATGCACCTGTTATCCTGGATGGTCGGGCATCGGCTGTGAATATGCAGATTGTCCCGGAACTCCTGACTGTAACAACCATGGTACTTGCAATGACAAATACGACCCTCCAATTTGCGAGTAAGTAATTTCAATTAGCTGTCTTTTACAAATTTAAAGAATGCGAATATTTCCATTACCTTCTAGCCAATTAAAAAAAGATTAACTTTTATTTTATAACTTCTATTTGAATTTCTAGAATAAGGAATTATTATTTACGCTCGGGCTATTGTTTTTACCTTTGCTGCTATTATCATAAAGTTTCGGTCGTTATGTCGCCCGCCCTTTTTTTGGTGCATGTTGATCCGGGCAACCCTCGAGGAATTTCGAAATTAGCTCTTTATTTAATCTCCGGTGGATAGATTGTTTTTATCCTGCTCTCCTTGTCTAGATTTATTGTATATAAAATACAATTGTGTCACAAGACCGAAAATGTGGGGGAAGGAACTGAGGCTGATCATCACTTATCTTATATCTAGCTAATCAGATTCACGAGCCATTCACTCATTAAATTTGCACATTCACCAAAAGAACTTATCCATCATCATTCAATCCTCCATATACGACAATATCTCATACTCTCAGGGGACTTACAAAAACACCCCATGTCATAAAAATTAACGATTATAAAATTCTATATACAAAAATTTGGGGATGATGCGTAATGGGTGGGGAATGAACCCCAAAAACAAACTAAAATCTCAAAACAAATACATAAAATAGAATGATAACGGATGTTAGTTGGAACCGTCAAGCCCCCAAAAGAATTCAGAGAGGCCGCTGTATTCTGCCTTTAGATAAAATCAAGAGGATCTGTCACTAAGGGAGAGGGAAAGGATAAAATATATATGGCCATGGGGAGAGAAGGAAGCTGAGCCAGTTGAAATGAAAAAAGGGACCAAAACAAGAGAAGTTGGGAATCTCGATTTGAATCATAACCAAATCAGAAGATGTAAGTATGTGTTCTCGCTCTCCTTTTCTAGTGGTCTTGTTATAATCAAGCACACATGGCACAGTGGATAAAGGCCTTAGTAAGATCCAGTGACAGGACCCAAAGAATGTGAGTTCAATACCTGGTTAAGGCGATGGAGAACTTTGAGAGGAGAATTAACCGGAGAAAACTGACATCCATTAGACATGGCATGTGGAACTAGAACAATCTACCCCAGTGAGTGAAATGAAGGGTTCAGTTCGATATTCCAACCACCTGAAGAAGGCCGGAGCGTACAACGGCCGAGACGTTGTGATAAACATGGCGACAAAGATGAGGACAATAGTCCGAATAATGTAAATAGTGTACATAATACCTCATCTGAGAAATATAGACAGATGCTCAGTTTTTACTCACTGCTTTCCATTGAATCTAAGTTTACACACAGACATGCGAATGTAATGATGTTTATACGTTATTACAGCTTCCACGGATCCTGTTCGTAATATATCCATATCTACCAAATATAAAAATGCTTTTATCATATTTCCTAGGTGCCTTCCTAAATGGATGAATCCTGATTGTGGACAAATTTGCTTACACGGCGTCAAGGTTCCAGCTAATAGCAGTAATTGTCAGTGTGATCCAGGTTGGGCAGGGATCGGTTGTGATTCTGAATGTTCCTTTCACGGTCAAATCGTCAACGGGGCTTGTGTATGCGACGAAGGTTGGCGGGGCCCGTTGTGTGACATTCCTGGATGCCCCGGTCTAACCAAAGATTGCTCAGGACACGGAGATTGCAACGCTGCCACTCACCAATGTTCGTGCTACCCAGGTTGGAGAGGCAATGCTTGTGAGTTGTCGGATTGCCCCGGCGAGCCTGACTGCAACAAAAGAGGCAGATGTGATACAAATGTTGAGCCACCCCGATGTCTAGACTGTATTGCCGGGTGGATGGGAGCTGCTTGCGAAGAACCTTGTGTGAATGGTTCCCAAGTCCCTGCAAACAGCGGAAAGTGCAAATGTCATTCTTGTTATGCTGGTCGGGGTTGCAACAGCGAATGCAGTGGACATGGGCGGTGCACTGGTGCTAGATGCATCTGTGACAAAGGCTGGAGAGGAACAAAATGCGAAGTCCGAGGATGTCCTGGGAAATTCCATGATTGCAGTTTAAACGGGGTCTGCAACAGTGCCTTGCAACGCTGCACCTGTATACCAGGTAAGAAATTTGGTTTAAAATATACGGCACATTCACTCATTAACAACGGAAATTCTCTGTTTTCATTATTTTTCGCCTTTGTTAACTGCTTGTTTTCTTTCTTTTCTTTATTTTTATTCCCATTTTTTGTCTCTTTTCCTCTCCTCTTTCTGATTACACTCTTTCTTCAACTGTCTTTCCTTCTAGGTCACTTTCTTTTCTGTACTCTCTCTGTCTTTTTTCATCTTTCTCTCCTATTTGTTCTATTCTATTCCTACCTGTCCTTCCCGCTTTTTCAGCCTTCATTTTTTGTCTATCACTTTCCTTTTTATTCTCTTTCTTTCCTTCTTTCTCTTTTTCTTTCTTTTCCTTTATTTCACTGACCTTTACCTCCGCTCCACTCTTTCCTTTTCACCCATTCCTTTGTTTCACACCTTTCCACCTCCCCCTTTGTGTGTGTGTTTCACTGTTTCCACCCCCCCTTTGTCTGTGTTTCACTGTTTCCACCCCCCCTTTGTCTGTGTTTCACTGTTTCCACCCCCCCCCTTTGTCTGTGTTTCACTGTTTCCACCCCCCCTTTGTCTGTGTTTCACTGTTTCCACCCCCCCCTTTGTCTGTGTTTCACTGTTTCCACCTCCCACTTTCTGTGTTTCACACCTTTCCACCTCCCACTTTTCCTTGTTTCACACCTTTCCACCTCCCCCTTTGTCTGTGTTTCACATCTTTCCACCTCCCCTTTGTCTGTGTTTCACATCTTTCCACCTCCCACTTTGTCTGTGTTTCACACCTTTCCACCTCCCACTTTCTGTGTTTCACACCTTTCCACCTCCCACTTTCTGTGTTTCACACCTTTCCACCTCCCACTTTCTGTGTTTCACACCTTTCCCTCCTCCCTGTGTTTCTGTGTTTCTGTGTTTCACCCTTTAACCTCCCCCTTTGTCTTTGTTTGACTGTTTCCACCTCCCCCTTTTCCTTGTTTCACACCGTTCCACCTCCCCCTTTTCCTTGTTTCACACCGTTCCACCTCCCCCTTTTCCTTGTTTCACACCGTTCCACCTCCCACTTTTCCTTGTTTCACACCGTTCCACCTCCCACTTTCTGTGTTTCACACCTTTTAACCCCCCCTTTGTCTTTGTTTCACTGTTTCCACCTCTCCCTTTCTTTTTTTCACTCCTTTTCACCTCTCCCATTTTAGTATTTAATTTGTAAATAATTTGTAGTGGGTATAAAATATTTTCATCCCCGTATAATGATGAATCGAACAATATAACAAAAATGGGATAATAGGTTATCGCTCCTCGCTCTTCAGAGGTTAATCGAGGATAAAACATGTGCACGATGATTAAAAAAGAAGAAATAAATATACTACCAGAGGATCAGCATTATAAACTAGACAGATTACATTTAGACCCAGTAATCATTCCTTTTTACTTACAAAGGGGATGCTACTTTGATTTTATATAAAGGTCATGAAAGTACTTGAGATCATTTTATATTAAGTCTAAGCAGCCTCCCCTATTTCTGTGTTTTTATTTGCTTAACCTTACACTTATCCACCATTTTGTTTTAATATATTTGTATATATAAAATATAATTGTAAAATGTTTATCTCTTATTTTTATTCTGATTTCTTTGCTTTCTTTCAGGGTGGAAAGGGGAAGACTGTAGTATTCCAGATTGCATAGATAATTGCACTGGTCACGGATATTGCAACGGAACGAATCGCCAGGTACCTCAATGTCAGTGCCACTCGGTAAGTATTGGTATTTTTATAATTTCAAACGTTATTTTTAGTGGATAACTGTATGCAAGCAGACGCTCTGTTTATTTTAGACAATATTTATTTTGTCTACTGGTTTGCACAGTCGAGAAAACCTATTAACAAAAATGTGCCATCTGACAGAATTCGAACCTGCGTCCCTCGTTTTCTCTGCTACAAAAGATTAATCGGCTCCGTTTCCTATTTGAAACGTAAACAAAGCAATTTGTAAAGAATTAATGGATTTTTTTTTTTATCCGTCATTTTTTTTTTTTTTTACTTCAAACGTTACTTTTATTGTATACCCGCATTTGTGTAGATGTTCAGTTTTATTTTAAGCAGTATTTATTTCGTCTACCGGCCTACAAGCTCGGGAAATTTTTTTGAAGATAATGACTCTCCGGCAGGGCCCGAATCTGCGCCCTTTCTTGAGGAAGAACCACCTTCTGATCCGACCTTCTCGCTTATATTTATATGCGAGTAGGGAAATTCGACTTAGTGTATTAGTTAACAAGCTAGTCCCGCTATATCAATTACTACTGAATAGTGAGATCGATCCTCACTAAGTGCTCCGTAATTTCTGCCTTCTGTACTTAATTACTGCACGTATATGTGCGTGGGTTTATACACCGCTAAAGAAGAGTATTTCTATAAAACATATCGTACCTGAAATGACGTAAACCGAAGAAGCAATTGCCATTAATTTATATGTGAAAATCTTTTCCGCTTTCTCAGATCTTATTATAACCCTGTGAGAAATTAACAGTATTCAATTAATAGTTTTGCAGGATAATTTGATTGCTTCAAAAGAAAACTGTATGAATTAGACTAATATCAATTACACTGCTGTATTTCAAAGTTTCCAATTCAGCCACAATTGTAGGCGAAATTAGGCCTTTCGGTCGGCGTGATTTTACTTTGTGGTTTACTAGCCCAGTTCATCTAACCTAATGGGATTAGTAAACTGATTGATTTCGACCAGTTATAAATGCGAAGCGTAAAGACGTTCACAGAGAAATGGAACGAGAGTTTATTATAGAACGTCATCCAGACTGTCATCCGAAAATGAAATTTATACATTAATTTTGACCGATACACAAGTTTGTCTATGACTCTTTAAAAATACGAAAAACTTATTTTTTTTAATTCAGAATTGGTTGGGTCGGAACTGTAACCAGCAGTGTGCTCACGGTAGAATCCAAAATGGTGCCTGTGTCTGTGATCCATGTTACAATGGCCAAGCTTGTGATTTGGAATGTTCTCGAAATGGTATCTGCACAGCAGGACAATGTCAATGCTTTAAAGGTGTAAAAGGTAAGTTTACTTTTAACTATGAAATGATTGATGTAGTCTAATATTTAAAAATTTCAAAAAAGAGTCTAATAACTGGAGATTTTTGTGAGATTTAACAAATTGTAAGCATGTGCCACCGAAATCCGAATACGCATTCGTTTAGCGAAAGAGACGTTCCAAAACCTAAGTGCAGAAAAACGGAAAAAATTCGTTAAAAATAAAAAAAAAAAAAATAAAATATGGTAGATTGCTATGTGTTATCCATCCTCTTATATGGCAGTGAATGCTGGACAATCACGCATGGATGAGGAGAAGACTTGAGACAACATTAATGTGGTTCGACAGAAGGATACTGAAAATTCTATGACCGGGACAAGTAAAGAACGAAGTCTTAAAAATGGTTAAAAAAGAACAGTTATGCTCAGAACCGGAAAGAAACCACTGAAATTTTAAAAAAATATAATTAAGGAGGGCTTGAAAAACGTAACACTCATAGGGTTGCTGATTTGTTTGCTCTCCTCATACTATTACTCTTTGCTACCCACCACAGCTGAACACAATGAAAGAGTTAATCTTCTTATATCTTTTTACTAGCAAAAATGATTGACGTTACGTGTCCAAGTCGTCGTCTTTGCAGCAAAAATGGACATGGGGAATAGCACAGGCGACACTTGTTTGAAAATAAGTTGACATAGTTTTCTGGTCATAATATTTATTTTACTAAACTCTATTAAAGCATTCAGGTTCATATTAGAGAAATTTAGCCTATCGAAATGAAGTACTCTAGCTCGGTTGGCTGACCAGCTAATACGAGAAGTGCTGAAAAGTCCTCTGTTCAAACCATTTTCCCAAATGTCAGTATTTTAATGTTGAAACATCTGAATACTGATCTTGAGAAATGAGCCAGGCCGAGAACTAAGCGGTTTTTCCAAGAGAGTAGCTCTCATTTTTGCCAAACATCGCTGTTTATATTGTTTACTGGCTTATATATCATTAATCTATTCACTTTCCTTGAAACAAGTTGAAACATCGGTTCCCGTACGATCACCGAAGTTAAGTAACTTCGAGCCTGGTTAGTACTAAGATGGGTGACCGCTTGGATGTGCGGGTAGTTTTAAAGAATAATGGCACGGAATTGTTAATATGAGAGCCGAGTTCCATTTCCCGTTATATTCTCATACGCCCAAATACCCATGGACAATGTATGAATCCACCTTTTCTCCCCAGCTATGGGTTAATTAGTAAAACTTGTATCACTAACTCATTATTATCTTCAAAAAATTTTTACAGTCTAAAAATATTTTCCGGCTTTAAATAGCCGGTAGAAAAAAAATCCATCAATCTTCCTTGAAAAAATTTCATCAACACCTGTCGATGCATTGTACTTACACGAGAAATTCATTAATTTTTTTTTTTATAGTCTACTCAAGTATATCGCTTGTTTTGTAACCTCTTAGCGTCAGAGGGAACCACATGTATTGCCATCGTAGCAGAAGTAGTGCGTCTATGGCAAAATATCCTGATGGTTCCCTTCCCTCTTTGGATTGGTTTAGAATTGAGTTTTTTTTTATTATCTTATATTGATTACTACCTCAAGGAAAGTGAGTCCAGTAAACCGAGATATTTTGAACTAGAGCTGGGGCGATAAATTCATACATTTCCCAAGGGTATTTGTGTGAAAGTAAATGAAACTTACTAAGGATTCGAACACAGTTCACTGATCTCCCATTTCCACTCGCTAAACTTTACACAACTCGCGTATTTATACTCAACACATACAGATTTTTATAGACACATAAAAATCACTTCGGCCAAAAAGTTAAATAAAAAACAAAACAGAAGTTAATGCGTATGTCTTGCAATAATAACGATACTTATCACTAGATAAACTCAAAAATTTCTCCGGCGGCAACAAAGATGAGAATCCAAGGCAGAATAATTCATGACCTACTTGAAGGACTATTTGTCCTCATCTTTGTTTCGGCCGTTGTACGCTCCAGCCTTCTTCAGGTGGTTGGAATATCGAACTGAACCCTTTATTTCGCTTACTGGGTAGACTAGTTCCACGTGCCATGTTTAATGAATGCCAGTTATCTCCTGTTAATTCCCCTCTCCAGGTATTGAACTCGCACACTTTGGGTCCTGTCACTGGATCTAACTAACGCCTTTATCCACTGTGCCATGTGCCCTTGAGGACATCTTTGTATGAATTTCTGAGTATTATAAACCTAATGTCATATACAGATGTCCTCAAGGACATTTGGCACAGATGGATAAAAACAGTTCATCCAGTGACAGGACCCAAAGAGTGTGATTCAATACCAATTAAACAGTGGAGAACTTGGGAGGGAATTAACCGGAGATAATTGATAACTGACATCCGTTAAACATGGCACGTGGAACTAGAACAATCTACCCCAGTGAGTGAAATAAGAGTTCAGTTCGACATTCCAACCACCTGAAGAAGGCCGGAGCGTACAACGGCCGAAATGTTGTAATGAATATGGCGACAAAGATGAGAACAATAATCCGAAAAAAGTAAATAGTGTACATAATACCTCATCTCAGAAATATAGACAGATACTTGAAGAATTTTTAAATTATTGGTAGAATTTCATGCTGATTCCAAAATTGATTTTTCTTTTTTGTTTTTTTCTTCTTTTTTAAATAGGAAATGCGTTTGTTGGAAAGTTATGTGAGGAACGTGGTTGTCCCGGAGCGGACAGTTCTTGCAATGGTCATGGATCTTGCGATTCTTTGCGAAGTATTTGTAAGTGTTACCCAGGATGGACTGGTGACGACTGCTCTCAGCCAATTTGTCCAGGAAATCCTCCTTGTTCAGGTGAGCTCACTCGGGGTTGTATAACATTTTCGATTTTAATTACGTTTTCAAAATGATTTGTAATGCTCTCGGTGACTTTTCACATATATATTTTGTTTTAAAACTGACGGAGCGCATTCTTTTTCTTTAAAAGGAAACTTTTTTCGACCAACACTTCTTCAAGAAGATTCTTCAGAAAAAAAACCTCAAAGATAGAAAAAATAATCATAAACGGCTAAACTAAAAATGTGCATGGTGGCGGAAGGGTAAATAAGGAGCTATGACTAAAATAAATTTATTACTAAAACAATAAATCGATATAAATAGGCTCCTAGTAAATATAAAATAATTAAGAAAAAAAAAAAAAAAAGCTGTAATTCACAATCCACTCATAAGACACAGTGAACCAAGAAAATTTACCTTCTGCAAACCAACTTGCGATTCGAGACCCGAATTGAACAGCATTGCTCATATACGACAGGATGAAGTCAGAGAAAATATTCGCTTGACTCATTTGGTTTGTGAGTCAGCGATTGGGTTACATTTGGTGAACAACACGTGTTGCGCTTTGGAATATTCTGAAGAAGCGTTTCGAATACCGCACAAAGCTCGGTTGCTTAAACAATTACGTATATTTAGAAGCTGTTATCTCCTCTGACGTTTATATTGTGAAATTTAAATCGTACATTACGTAATCTTAGCGTTTTTCACTTCACGGGTAAAAAAAAAAAAATTAACTTTCGGATGAACACAGCAATTTTGTCTCAGAAAATTGAACACAATAATTTTTGTCTTAAAAAAAAAAAACACCCTGATGGTGACATTGTAATAATCTCGAAAGTACTCGGAATAAATGAATATGTATCAACATCGTAATTTTCTCTCTTCTGTTAATAAGGATACTAAGAAACTTGTCCGTGGATATTAGAGGTTCCTATTGAAAATAAGTAGACGAAACTTGTCTAAATTACTCAATGAGCACAGTCTAATCTTTTTAAGTGATTCCTTCAGCATTGCAATATTCCTCGAAACTCTCCAGAACACATGACAGAAATGCTGATCTACATCAATTTCAGTAAATTACTTCTGTGATGTAATCTTTTAATTCATTCATGTGTGGGGATTTCTCTATAAAAATTATTCTTTACAATACCCCCAAAAAGAAATCCATTGCTGTTAGGTCAGCTGAACATGGTGAACATTCGATGCTGCCCCTTCTTCTGAACAAACACTTTGGAAAGGTTTGGTTAAGGTAGTCCTTTACTGCCAAAGCATAATGGGGAGAAGCTCCATCTTGTTGAAACGACAATCCAGAGAAGCTATCTCTTTTTGTGAAGTAGAAATCTTAATCTTAGTAATAAGTTTTACTAATAAGTGGCAGGATGGGTTGGATGTTTCATAAAATCTCAGTGATAAAAAATGAACCCATTTTAAAATATTTTAGATATATCATTTTTAGTTCTTGTTATGCAGGATGGATCAAAAGTAGACTTACACATAGTAGGTATATACTTTACATTTTTACAAGACATTTTATTACATTTATATTTATTTGTTTCAATTATATTTGTTCAAAACTGTTTATGTACATTTGTTTAATATTTTACTTACATTTTTTTACCAGAGTTTAATCTCTTAAGTGCTGAAAATATTGTCCCCCAACATTGCAACATTCCACAAAACTCTCCAGAACACTATGACACAGCACGACACGAATACCGATCTGTATCAATTTCAATAAATATTTCTAAGGTGTACTCTTTTAAATCGTCCACTGTGTAGGGATTCCTCTCATAAACCCTGTTCTTTACTATACTCTCATAAAAAGAAATACATTAGGGTTAGGTCAAGTGAATGTGGTGGCCATTGTATGTTGCTTCTTCTTCCGAACCAACGCTGTGGATAGTTTTGGTTAAGGCACCTTAATAACATTTCCAAAACGTGAATAAGGGAAATAGATCACTGGTTTAGAATTATAATTTGAATAAATTGCATTTAAAACAAGTGTGAGCCTACTTTTGGCCCACAAAATATATATATATATATATATATATATATATATATATATATATAGTGTGTGTGCTTGTCTGTGTGGCCGAGTGGTTTCTGATCATGAGATCCAGGTCAATTTTGGGGTCGGTTGATGGATGTGCTAGCACGAAGTCACAAGTCATCTTGACCGAGGGTTTGATAGTGCTTGCCTTGTTCAAAGATTGCTTATCAGGCTAGATAAAATCTTTTCTCCCAGAAACTGTAACTAAGGTCCGCACAGTATAGTTGCAGTATAAACCACAGTTGGCTCCGTGGGTGTTGAACAAACACAATTGTGCCTGAGCAGGCGTCTTCAAAAAGGATTGCCTAGCCGCCTAGTAGATGGGTATCTTTAATTACGAGTAGGCAGCTAATATAATATATATATATATATATATATATATATATATATATATATATATATATATATATATAAGTATACTCAATTGGTGAAAAAACCCGGATGACGCAATTCGCAAATATAAATATATAGGAACAAATTGGTATCTGGGAAAAAACTTTGAAAAAAAGAAAGAACTAGAAACATCCGAGCAGGGCGAAAAAATGTCCAGTGCCTTAATTTCCAGTCCCCCCACAAAAAACAACATTAGAGTAATTAAGATAACACGTAAAGAGTTCAATGCCCTAAGTAAAGCAGAAAATGAAAATAACAATGAACTACCTACCTAGGTTTCACCTGAATGGATCTTCAGGGTAAACTTCAGTTTACCCTTTAGAATTTATTATATATATACTTCATTTTTCCATGATCAATGAGATGTAGAATCGAGAGGAAAATAAGCATCTGTGGATTAATGACTGCGACAGGCACTGGGAGAAAGTTGTCGCTCCTGCCGACCGGATGGCCTTTATCAAAACTAGAAACACGAAGACGGTAATTTCAAAAGATCACAATGCAATCGCTTCGGCAGTACATATTCTAAAATTGGAACGATACAGAGAAGATTAGCATGGCCCCTGCGCAAGGATGACACGCAAATTCGTGAAGCGTTCCATATTTTTTGGGCACCTCGGCGTGGTGTAACGGTTAGCAAGCTTGTCTCGCTAAAACAGTTACGACTAAGTAGTGATTCTCACTGGGTACCCCATACTTTGGGCCTTGTGCCACATCTAAGTAGGGCTTAGAAAATCACAACATTTGACTTTAAAACTTTGCAAAATTATCCATATTTTTTTTTTTTCCTATTTGGAAAGTTGATTGTTGGCCTCTAATTCCTTTTTTAATCTATTTTAATTTTCTTTTGGGTAAAGATGCCACATTTCAAAAGTTCATAAAATGATTTAACTGAACAACAGACAGGCTTATTTGACATATTTTCCTCAGTACTTATTAACACAGATGTCATTGTAGAGATAAAGTTTTTCTTAGAATTAAAAAAAGAGAGAAAAAGCAAGCCTGTGTAGATGTTATTAGCCTGTCGTTCTTTCATCGTTTTGGACCTGCTGTCTGGCTGTTTCTCACTTAGTTGTCTGATTATGCTGGGGTTTTTTTTTTGTTTTTGGTTTTTTGGGTTTTTTTGTTTTTTTTTTTAAACTCCAGACGACCGTAGTTATAAATTACATTCCTTGGCGGCTGTTTCAGTAATTTTTCAAAACGGTATTTTTGTCGATATTTAAATTACTTCAATTATGTCCTTTCAGTAACACTAAAATAAGCACAGCTATTAGTATTATCCAGTCGACTTTTCTCTGTTGTCGGTGTCACCGCCTCACCCATTGTTTACACCTTTCCCGCCACTTTATAGCAGTATCAGTAATTCTTTCTTTATTATAGTCATTTTGTACTCGTTGGGTCTTCATATAATTAGTAATTCAGAACTTTCGCAGGAGATCAAGAGACACTAAAGATTTGTAAGACTTCAGTAATCTCCTTAGTATTCCAACTGATTTTTAGTAATACTTACGTTTGAATGGTTTTAGCTTTTCCTCAGGTTAACTCATCATCAATATCTTTGAAAGGTTTTTTCAGGGCTGTTCCAAATGTTCCAATAATGGTATATAATGGTCATTTTTTTTGTTTGTTTCAGAGTAATTTTTTGAATAGAAATAGTCTGTGATCTTTGGAATTTTGGTTATTCTTTCCAAACTCCAAATCCGCGTTGAATTCTTGTTGTTCCTGAAATAAAAGGTGCAAGGGGTAGAAGAAGGCAGAAACACTGGAAAATGAATTGAGTTCAGGAGAAAAGAGAGCGATTCTTCTCGTTTATCGTTGGCGCCAGGAAGCCCCTCTTTTCTCGCGCATGCGCCATTTGTTCTTCCTGTCGGGGCCATTCTGGGAGATTCTTCTATTTATTCTTTTATTTATTTTATCTTATTGTTCGTTTTATTTATTTTTTATTTTGTCAATATACAGTCCCCACAGATCTGCGTGAATATCATTTTTAAGGTTTATTAACATCTAAATTTTAATATATTGTAGAAATATTAATGACCTCTCCAAATTAAAACCAAAACAATACAATAAGAAGGAATAAGCCTCCACTCCTGTTAAAAAGTCTGAGTAGGAATATGAACCGGACGAAAAAATTTAACAACTTGTTCCAATATTACATTAAAGCTATCCTGAAGGCGGTTGACAGAAACTTAATACAGGCTTACGATGATATCACATTAAAAGTTAAGTAACATTGAGTCTGGTCAGTACTTAGAAGAGTGGCCGCTTAACAATACCAGGTGCTGTAAGCTTAGGTGCGCAGGTCGAGTAATGGATAACAGCTCGGAATTGGAAATCGGTGATCAGAGTTCCAATTCTAGTCGGATTCTTACGTGCAAATACCTTGGGAATGGTATAAATCCACCTCTTCTCCCTCCATCTATGGGTTAATTAGCACGAATTGTATATGTAAATTCTTTTTCTCTAAAATATCCTTACCATATAAAAACATTTTTTGGCTTTAAATAACCTGCCAAAGGTTGATAAGCTGTAAAAAATAAATCCATTAAATCAATCAAACATTACATGTGTACTAAGCTTGGAATAGTGATCACGTACAAGTTCTCACTTAGCAACGAGGCCATTGAAGCACATCAGTCGTTAAATGAGGAATGGCTGCACTTAACAATTTTTGTTAAAAAGCATTGAATTTTTTTTTAATTGTTTTTCTTTCTTTTTCTTTTTTTTTCAGGACCTAGTCATGGCAAGTGCATTGTTGGTGGAAAATGTTTATGCACAAAAGACTGGATCGGCGATCAATGTGAAATCCCCTGTATAAACGGCACGAACTCTGGTGACGGCATTTGTCGTTGCTGGAAACCTTGCATTACAGGAATAAGTTGCCATCTTATTTGTAACAATCATGGCAAATGTGACAAGAACGATAACTGCGAATGCAATTTCTATGAAGGCTACAAAGGGGTCATGTGCGAACGACATCAGTGTCCAGGCTGGCCAAAAGACTGCATGGGTCACGGGGTCTGCAATGAGGCTACCCACCAGTGTGAATGCGATCCTGGTTGGCGAGGATTAGCCTGTGAAATACCAGATTGTGGGGGTAACGTTTACTTTTTTCTTTTGATTCACTAAGTTTGCCAAACGTCAGATTATTCGTTTCTTTTAACATTTTCCTGCGGATCACATACTTCTAGAAAACAACTCTTGATTTCGATCAAGACTTTCAGTTCTTTCTTTTTTTTTATTTCGATGAATGTAGTTCTTTTTCATCTTTTATGGAATATATTGTAGCATACCTATGGACGATAATGGGTATGTAGCGATGGTGTTACCATTGTTGTTGTGAACGTCGAACGACGAACATCGCGGTCATCATTATTGTAGTGATTGAGTTACCAATATTTAACTTTGGCTAGGAAAGGTGGGATTAAGGACAATGCGTGGACGCAATGCAGTTTATATTTGACGTAAATAGCACATAGAATAAAATACAAAACTGAACGGAATGATTTCAAAACATAACAGTTGAATTTATTAATGTTTGATCTACATGCATGCGAACTGAAAAGGTAGGACAGAGTCGTGTCCCTTTGATTAGGTATTAGTTGTACCTGAGTTCATATTAAGAAGTAATATTAAACTGTAATTTAGAAGAATAAAGTTTGGAATTGTGAGTTCTAAAGTTGGTAAAAGTTCAGAAGTGATTTCAGAGTTCATATTTGCGTGAATGTTGGTAATTGTCTTTAACGTCTGACCACAATGGCTAAGACGGGAGTTCTTGAAGGTTACATCTTGGCACTTGGTAGCAAGGAATGGGACGTGCGAGAGAGATGAATGAAAAGAAAAATTCGAGGGAGTTTACACGTATTGGGTTTATATAATGGTCGTGTGGCTCCCAGCATATGAGCGGGAAAACAGATTGGTCGCGGGCAGGCGGTTTGATTGGTCGGAACTGACCAATCAGCAAGCAAGATTGGAGGTGACTGACCAATGAATACTTGTTATATTTGTATTAAAGTAGGATGTTACTTACCAGATAGGAAGAGTGCATTTCCTAAAAAGAGGTAAGGCTAGTTTGTTGTAGAAGACCCCACAGGTATACCTCATTCCCATAAATCCAGTAGTGAATACTGTACGTGGTCCGCATTGGAGATTCGTCTCCAGCTGTGTTGGTCAAACACTCTGCCCCCGAGCAGAGAGAGTCCCCAGATGAGGCTATGTGGAAGTGTAGACTCTCGTATCGGGAAACAGCTACCCGACTCCGTTTTATACGGGGTCTATAGTGAATTTGGGGCTGAGCCTATGGGCTCGAATACCCCACATTAAATTCGTCCTTGTGCCACATCTGACCGTGTGGGGCAGTTGGCAGATATACTGCAGTTGGAGATTCATTGTGAAATTCACTTGACTCATTTCTAGCAGTTGACTACTTCTTCTACGCGCCGCTGGCGAATCTTATATGTGGTGTTCTTTTCTTAAGTAAGAAAGGCGTCCAGGCCACTCACTTTGCCACTGACAGACGACTGTCTCCCCGCAACGCCTAACAACACAAGCGGAAGGAAAAACTTGTAACTGGATAACTTTCAGTAATTTATGCTTTGGTATGTATGTTGGCTTCAAAATATACTACAGGCTTGTCTTTAACTTATGCTCGCTTGTTAACTCATTATTTTTTTTTAATAGCAATGATATTAATTTGCCCACACTCGCACTGTGATAGGATGTAACAAAAGGTCTCTTTAATGTGGGTTACCCATACGTATGCATCTGTGGAACAAAGCCCAAAATTGCCCTATCTGCACCGTTACTGTTACGCTAGCATCGGAATTCACCATTCCATTCTCTCTTAAGTTCAATGAGAGAGATACTGTCGCAGGACTGGAATCTCAGGAACAAGGCATCCTTCAAAGTTTTTCAGTGAGGATAGAAAACACGGCAAAGAGGTGAAAAATAGATACTACACTAGGATCTCAGTCTGAAGTTTAGGCAAAGAGGCGCTGATAAAAAAATAGCAATGATTGTATTTACCCACTACCCCTCGAGGGAATTTTTTTAATATGATGTGACCATACGCGTACATACGAGACAAGACCCAAAATCTCCTGTTCACATGATCACTGTCAGAGTAGAGTCGATATTCCCCCGATCCTTCCTCTTTTAGGTCAATCAAGGGGCTGCTGCTACAGAGTTGGTTTCTCCGGAATCAGGCGTCCCTCATAAATTTAAGCAGAGGGAGCAGATAATACACTTTGATGTCAGCGTGAATCCAGGGTGAACGAGTCCTTATAATATTAACACGCCTACGCACGGTGGAAAGATTTGGCGCAAGGTCATTTTTAATGTGAAGCACACATAGGCCAATCTTAAAATTGCTCTTTCCCCAGAGACCACTGTCACGCTGGTGTTACTTCATTCTTTAATGCAGTAAGTAAGGTCCTACCGCAGAGTTGATATCCCCGGAATCCGGCTGATCCTGAACTCGATCTAGAATTATTATGAAAGATTTTTTTTTTTTTCGCCGAAAGAAAGCACTGGTACTACACTTTGATCTTGGCGTGAAAACCTGTTAAAGAGGCGCTGGACAAAAATTAGCAATGTTGCCCAGAGCACGGAAAATGTAGTACCAAAATCAAAGGACCCATAGGAAGAGTGAAAGCTAAGCAATGTTTTAAAAAACAGGGAAAAAATTCGTTTGAAACAAATGAAGAGTACGAAATTATTATGTAATATCACTGCTCCTATATGGCAATATCTGTTGGACAGTTTCTTCACAGATGAAGTAGAAATTTGAGGCAAAAGAGATTTGGTTCTACAGAAGACTGCTGAGAAAACCATGAAGTAAGGAAGATGTTTTAAGGGAAATAGAAGCAAAAAATACGCTTATGCTTATAATCAGAAAAAGAGAAATTAAATCTGTAGGACGCTAATGAGAAAAGACGTCTGAAAGAATTCGACACTCACAGGGCATAATGAAAGCAAGAACGACGGAAGAAAACAGTAGGTGGCCTACCTAATGAGCTTGCGTAACGTAAATAGATTGCAGAAAAATGGATTATGAGGGATTATGAAAAAAAACAAAACTTAACGCTACAAAGGATAGGATGTTTGGGAGAGCCATGAACACCAACGTCTGAAGAGATGTGGCACATAGAAAAAGAATGGTGTCTAATTATAGCATAATGATGAAATAGTATCGGCGAAAGGTTTAAATAAACACGACGGAAACGTTAGACTATCCTACAAAACACGAGGTTCTATATAGTGGCTTTATATCTTCTTTCATGTGTTGTGTCCCTTTAAGACGTAGGCGATCATGTCCCTCCACCACCTCCTGTCCCTTGTAGCTCTTAATAAGTTTTGTCTTTTTATTATTTCTCCTGGGCCCTGTTCCGCCATCCACTTGTCAAGTCCATTAAGTATGTCACGTGTTGCTTTCCCTTGTCCCTCTCTCTTGTCTGTCCCGTGCGTGACCCAGAAATTTCAGTTGCCTCTTACTGATATTAAGTGTTTCCTCTTTCTTTCCATTCTCTCCAAAATCTCGTCGTTGCTCACATGTTCGGCCGACAGTATCCTCAGCACCTTTCTGTAGAACCACATTTCTGTTGTTTCGAGTCTCTTCTTCATCTTTCAGGAGATTGTACAGCATTCTCTGCTATACAGGAAGCCAGATATCACTCAGCATTTCAGTACCTTTTCTTTCTTTTTTCCAATGAAACTTTCCTGTCTCGTGATACTCTGCTTAGCTTTTAGAATGCGTCTTTAGAGATTCTGTATAGTGTTTTCGTATTGAATAAAACGTAGAAAATTTAGATTTTCCATACGAGTCAATTTGTCATATGCATAAAATTGTATTTCGCTTTAACGATAAAATGTTTGCATTTTCCTTTAAGAAAAATCAACAAAAATAAATTGACTCCATGATTTTTATAGGCAATTCGTCTACAAGGAATTCAACTCTAATTTTACAAAACCGTATGCAACTCCACGACTGATTTCAAAATAACATAAGCACCTTGAAAGGAAAAGCGTAATATTAAGCAAAAAGAGATGATAAATGCGTTATTAAATACTGTAGTCTATCAATTCAGTTACAATGGAATCTCGTTCTTTTTCTATTTATTAAGCCCAAACAGGGCACGTCGAGCCGGTGTAATGGTTAGTAAGCTTGTCTCGCTAGGACAATTACGACTGAGTAGTGCCTCAATGGGTGCCCCGTACATTCGGCCTTGGGCCACATCTAAGCTACGCTTGGAAAATCAATATTGGGCACCTCGAATAGTTGTAATGGTTAGCGAGCTTGTCTCGTTAGAACAATTACGACTGATTAGTGAGTTCGATCTTCACTGGGTGCCCTCTACTTTCGGTCTTGTGCCACATCTACGCTACGCTTGGAAAATCATTATTGGGCACCTTGAGGAGGTGTAATATCGAGCTTGTCTCGCTAGAACAATTACGACTAGGTAGTGAGTTCGATCCTCACTACTTTCTGCCTTGTGCCACATTTAAGCTACGCTTGAAAAATCGCTATTAAACCCAAGCACAGGCAAATCTAATCAAATATTTAAGCATCAATTAAGAAACGCGAGTGCGAGTCAAAGATTTTCATATAAAACAAATTACGTCTTTAAAAAGTCGAATTATTTGATATTTTTTTTTAATAAAAAATCAAGAAATGAAGACCTATATTTCTTAGTTTCTCAAAACATATTCTATTAAAACAGTCAACTTTTTCTTTTATGCATCGCTTACTTCTCCCCAACTGTGATCAAAATGCTTAGATGGTCACCACTTTCGGAGTAGAAAATGGCTTTATGTAAGTAACTAACAAATTTAAT
This sequence comes from Acanthosepion pharaonis, assembly GCA_903632075.3. Classification (NCBI taxonomy): domain Eukaryota; kingdom Metazoa; phylum Mollusca; class Cephalopoda; order Sepiida; family Sepiidae; genus Acanthosepion; species Acanthosepion pharaonis. Next base: position 1,173,630 of record CAHIKZ030000379.1, on the reverse strand, counting down.
TTTGAAAAAGTCTACAAGATATCCACTCTTTCATAAAACTCAAAAAGAAAAATTTGAAAATGAATAGCATAATCCTTTTTTAATTTGATTTTTAAATCGGAATATCGCCAAATGGTTTTCTCAATAACCGTTAACTTGGACTTGATATGAGACACGTGATACTAGATATGAATAATAAAAATACATTTATTTGCTATAATATTTTACTTAGTACTTATACACACATGCACACAATTAATCGGTTTTATATATAATACATGGACAGTTAATGGTGAACACAAACTGTGAACTTTATATATTAGATGCAATCATATACACTTTTCAAACAGTGACATTTTAACTGTTATGAATATTAATATATATGCAGCTTAATCGACTGCATTTGACTGCTTCCGATATGCCCTATTGTTTGCTCAGTTACAATTTTAAAAAATTAAGTTTGATTTCCATAAAACTTATTCCAGTATCCAAATAATAAAAAATAGGAATTCAAATTGTATTGTTGAAATGACAATGCAACTGACAACAGAAATAACCAACCATATTTTGTAAATGGCGGCTGTCAGCATTCCGTTAAATAATATTAACCATTTTCTTCATTTTTATTTAGTAAAGACATGCTGCCTGTCCAAAGGAGAAAGGCGCAAAGTAACCCGTGTGATCCCCGACAGATTTAGTTCAGGCTCCTCACTGAAAGAAATTTTCATGATTAATGCAGCCCAATAGATTTAAACATTTATTTTAATTAAAAAGGAAAGCATTATGGCAAAATTATATGTGTGATAACTTATAAATTAAATGCCCCTTGGTTCGAGTCTCGCTGAAGGGCTGAATTGACGAGTTTTTCCAATAGTACTTTTATGGTAATTGTTCTGATGAACTTTCCTCTATAGTACCTCGAGTTTATGAATTTAATTTAGATTGGCGGCAAGGTCTCGTCATTTTACAGTTGAAATAGCTAGATATAACCGTAAATTTGGAGTCAAATCAGTATTATTACCTATTTTAATGCTTCATATTCTGAATATAGAAAAGCTTTTCTCGCTAGAACAATTACGACTGCATAGTGAGTTCGAGCCTCGCTGGATGGCCCCATACAAAGCTACTCTTTGAAAAATCACGTCTGGGCA